>CAUYON010200180.1:0-34539 GCA_963573935.1 Arctocebus calabarensis | reverse complement strand
GTTATTTAGGGGTTAGTTAATTGTGTCTACATTTTTCAAAGTTTTATATTATGTTGTTACTATTATAAGTTACAGTGGTATCATTCTGAATGTTTTTAGGCCTTGAAATAAATCCTAAATATTTTTTCAAAAAAAAAAAATAGCACTGTTCGGGGTAGTTTATCAAAATACAAAATCTCTACAATAGATCATTCATAATGACTAGAAATGAATCAAAATTTGCTCAACATATCTATCCCACCCCCAGCCTACAAAAAGTAAAATAAAAAAAGAAGAAAGTATGACATTTGTAAGAGAAAAGACAAACAATGGAGAATCATTACAAGATAGCAGATATTAGAATTAACATCGTAGGATTCTGTACAATCTTCCTTCCCTCTCTCCACTCAGAATAGACTTACATTGAATTCAAGCAGTTCCATTCTTCTCCAGTTGCCTCTCCATTTTCTATTACAGGTGTTTCCTCTGCTAGAATCCTAGCAAGTTCAATCTCTTTTTTGTTCGCACTTCTCTGAGGATGCAGTTACACAGTTGATGTGAGAAATCTTGTCCAAACCAATGCTTTAGTAATGGTTCTCAAACTTTGGTGGCCTTGACATTCGTGAGTCTTATTAAAACATGATTGTTGGGATACTTTGCTAAGAAGAGTATGTTCCAGCTCCATCCATGTAAACACAAAAGAGGTAAAATATATGCCAAACTCTTATTTGATCATTATATAATGTGTGCATGTATTGATATATCACACTCTACCCCATAATATGCACAATTATCGTGTTCCAATCATAAATAAAATCAAACTTAAAAAAATAAAAATTAATGAATAATTTCCTAGATTTCAGTTGCCAGGGGAAAGAAAAATCTTGTCCAGCCATTTGAGGTAAGTAAGGCCTGCCAAAAATGTCTGAGTTTTCTGCATTAAGATCACTATAAGAGCCAACTTAATCTGGCAATAATACAACTAATGTAGACCGAACTAATTGTCAGAAGAGGAAAAAAGGAACATTTCTGTAATTCAAATAATCTGGATACTTATTATTTGCTTTCTAAATTGTTCTGTCATCACGTGCTGTTTTTAACATTAGAATATTTAGAAACACCATCTGTTTGCCTATTTGCTCTCTTAGTTTCAGTTTTCACCCTTCTATGGTTTTTCTTTCTCTTTGTTTTAAATATACCACTCTATTATTGCCAGCCAGAGTTTGTTGATTTTGTTCCTAATCTCTGTGTTCTCCAGAATAACTATTTATGGTCAAACTTGGTAGGCAGCTTGCCCTCATTCT
Source organism: Arctocebus calabarensis (assembly GCA_963573935.1). Taxonomy (NCBI): domain Eukaryota; kingdom Metazoa; phylum Chordata; class Mammalia; order Primates; family Lorisidae; genus Arctocebus; species Arctocebus calabarensis. Next base: position 33,256 of record CAUYON010200180.1, on the reverse strand, counting down.
CTGCTTGTGTTAGATTGAGTTAGTCTTAAAAAGAATAGCTGAAGCCTTCTAGATTCTGACACTTGATTCTTTTGGATTCTCTAAAAGTCATTTTCTGCATTTCAGTTTTTGACACCTGTGCTGTTCATGGACTGCAAACCACTGGTGGCGGCCTATGGATTCCATCATTGTCAGATCCAGGTTACACTCTCCCTCTGAGGCTTCTCCTTGAGCACCCCTCTCCAGAGGGTCCATATGTGATGCTTTTCTGCCCTTTATCACAGCAATGATTTCACATCTTGTATTTAATTTCTTTCATCTACCTGATACCATCTCAGTGTTAGCTCCTTGTAAAAGAGTATTATCTCCTTGGAAAATGAGTTCCCTAAGAAACCATCCTCAGTGGTTAATCATTTCATAATCATTCCATAATGTATTTCCCTGCTTATTTTGCATCTCCATAGCACATATTATGTTATTAAATGGAGTTTTCTTACTATGTATATTCATCTTTATTGCTCATTTCTCTCTCATTAAAAAAAATAAGAGGGGGTTTCTTATGGAACTAGACTTTTCCCGTGCTTTCTGTGTCTACCACAATAGTTCTTGGTTCTCAGGTACATTTATTGAATAAATGAAATAATGAATTCATACAAAAACTATCACTAAGTCAGTATGTCTTCTTAATCCCTATAAGCAAGCTAAATAGTAATAACATTTACCAGCACTGAAGACTTGGAAAACTTGACATAATTCATCAATACACAAATCACGTCTTTCAATCATATGTAACTCTACTTAGTGACATTTGGGGTCCCTAAGTAGAGGGACCAATATCCAATATGTTGGATATTTCTTAACATAATTGTAACATAATTTTAAATCAATTGAAGAAAATTGGAATTATCTTTATTATTTCTTAAGTAATCAGGGCATTTAATTGACAGTACAAAATATAAAACTTATAAACTGAAGATAAACTTATAGTTATAGTACCATGCATTCATTTTGCATTTTACAAACTGCTTTGGGGGCTTGTTACTGTAATTCTGTGAGGCACCTTACATAGCGGTTCTCAACCTGTGGGTAGTGACACCGTGGGGGGGGGGTCTCCTCCATATCAGATACTTACATTATGGTTCATAATCGTAAAATTATGTATCAAAATTACATTATAACTGTAGCAACATTACAGTTATGAAGTAGCAACGAAAATAATTTTATGGTTGGGGGTCACCACAACGTGAGGAACTGTATTAAAGGGTCACGGTATTAGGAAGGTTGAGAAGCACTGCTTTATAGCAGACATTACTATCCCAGACTAGTCAACTACATCATCCTGCTGACTGTAGGAACGGTGACTGAATCGGGATTTGCACGCTGGGATGACTACCAAATCGTGGAATATATTTTCAATATCCCAACACCATATTCTATTAAAGAGCAACATACATTTCCTTCAGCAAATTATTCAGTCATCATGATTGAAAGTTTTTTGATCTTAGTGAAAATCACATCCCTTAACACTGTGGTCCCCAATCTCTGGCGACAGGGGACTGGTACAGGCCTGTGGCCTGTTAGGAATCAGGCTGCACAGCAAGTGAGTGACGGGCAAGCCAGGGGAGTTTCCCCTGTACTCACAGCTGGTCAGCTGTCCCGGCAGTGCTGCCCGAGCTGCACCTCCTTCATGTGGGCAACAGCATTAGGTTCTCATGGGAGAGTGAGTGTGTTGAAAGGTGCTCATGAGAGGGATGTAGCTTGCGTGCTTGAGAATTGCAGGCCTGATCATCTGAGGCAGAGCTGTAATGCACTTGTATCATCCAGAACTCATACGCTCACCCCATCCCCTCCCACGGACAAATTGTCTTCTGTGAAACTGGTCTCTGGTCCAAAACAGTTGGCAACCACTGCTCGCACCTTTGTGCCTGTAGATTTAAATGTAAATGACTTGTATTTTTCTACTTGGAAATGGATTAATCCAGTAGAGACATACAATTTTAACGCGAGGTAAAATATAGTTTTAAACAGTAGGTCTCAATTCAATTGTTTCAGGAAAATTTCTAATGTCAACTCTACATGTGTTTGCTGAATGTCTTCATTCTCCCCTAAATTTTAAAGTTTTTCAGAAAAGCTGGCTAGAGATTTTCTAATCCAGACAAACATTACAATTTAATTTTATGTTTAAAAAATGAAATGCCTCAAGGTTTAATTTTTCAATATGATCTCCTGCAGAAACCACTTTTTTTCTGTAACTAGAGATATTAACTCCTAAAAGTTTTTGTTTTTTTAAGTTACCTTTCTTGGAGTCCTTTATATCTGAACAAATATTGAAGCCAGTGAAATATTTTGATGGGTAACAAAGCACATAGAGATTAGAATTTGGTTGGTGCTGACCTTAGAGTGTCCTTGATGTCAGGTGTGTGAGAACAGCAAGTAGCTTCTGTCTATTGACAGCTGCTGGCCATTATCAGGGGTCATACTCCTCTCTTCTCGAACATGTCCCCTTGGTTCATAAAACCAAGGCTGCTGCCCATTAGCAGGGGTCACAGAGCTCTCTTCTCAAATACGTCCCCTTGATGCTATGGCGGACTCTAATCTTCCTCTTTGCCAGACCTTCTTGTTCTATTTGCTCTAAAATCAACTTTCCATTCTCTTTTCCTGTAATTTTAGTTTCAGTTGCTTTTCATTGTTACTGTCTTTGTTTAGAGATATCATCTCTACTCTTGGCTTATACGTTAACTTGGTACAAATGCTTCATGCACTTACTGGTTCAGCTCTTTTACCAGAGAATCAATCCCATGTATACATATAATTTATGTCATGGATATACTCACTCATTCCAAGAGTTTAATGACTTCTTCTGTGGTGACCAATTTAGACAAAGGGATTATATTGAAGGCATCCTGTGGAGAATGAAGAGCCCCACTTTGTAGAAGACTGTGGCATCCCATTAAAAATCACCCACCAGGGCGGCGCCTGTGGCTCAGCGAGTAGGGCGCCGACCCCATATTCCGAGGGCTGTGGGTTCAAGCCCGGCCCCGGCCGAACTGCATCAAAAATTAGCCGGGCACCGTGGCGGGCCCCTGTAGTCCCAGCTACCTGGGAGGCTGAGGCAGGAGAATTGCTTGAGCCCAAGAGCTGGAGGTTGCTGTGAGCTGTGACTCCACAGCACTCCACCGAGTGCGATAGAGTCAGACTCTGTCTCCACAAAAAAAAAAAAAATCACCCACCAACAACTTAAATTTTTTTTTACTGCTTTCTACCACCTGGGCATAATCTTGAGAGGGCATGTTTTATGTAATAACATGATTTGGTCAGCATGCAATTATATTACAGAATTTTTTTTCAGTAATGATTTTACAAATCATAATAAACAGTATGTTGGACTATAAATGAGGCTGGCGCCTCTTCTTAATATAGTCCATACCTTGATATAAAACATAGCTATCTTGGGTGTCACTTATTTTAGCAGCCATAGGCTATTTTTTTTTTTTGCATCATTGCTTCTTACAAAATTCTGAAACAAGAATTCTCCAAAACAGAGTGACTAGCACATATTCTACACAGTAAAGGAATCTGCATCATGACAAGAAAACCATGTCGTTTTTAGAATGTAAGATTTACTTGATGTAAATCTATGTGGGAAACATTTTTTGTTTTTTTCCCTGTGGTATCTTCATTATGTAAAAGCTGCATGTGTTACAAGTAAGTCCTTTAAGGTATTTGTTAAGTGAATAAATGTGTGGTTAATTAATGAAATTCATTCTCCAGCATTTGCCACTTTTCTCCATCTAGACTATTCAGTCCTTCATCTTACTGCAGCATCTAAACCAAATTATTTCAAGAAGTAAAATGAGACTATTTGATCCTCTAAGACTGACACATATTCTAGTAGTGAAAGATTTTATTTATGTAAATCTTTGATGCAAATAAACCCATAGCGCTGCCAGTCTCTATAGATCATAATAGATTGTGTAGAACACACCTGTTACAGTCTTTAGTTTCAGAAACTTTTCATCTACACCTATTTCTCATTGAAGTTTTTCCTCAAAGATTAAATACCCTTTTCATGAATGAAAATTATTAATTATAAAGAGAATTACAAAGCTTTGACTCTACTTAAGTAGCTTCTTAATAATATTGGTTAGAATAATTTTGACCAAATATGAAATTCATTTCAGATAATTAGGTATTAAAAAATGCCTCCAATGGCCCATAAGGCAAAATTGTGTATTGTTCCACCTTGAACCAGTGCTAGATGATACAATGAACTATCCAGCTGCATTTTACAGCAGCAACAAGTTGGTATTATTTCTAGCCTCCCAAGTTTAACATGATCTCAGAGCTATCATAATGGTGTTTGATATGCTACTTAAAATGACATGTTTTTCCATGAAGAAATCCCTTTACATCATATGTGAGTTACGAATTAGGAATTAAAAACATTTAATAATAATAGTAAAAGAAAAAAAGACATTATAGAGAATAATTGGGAATTAGCCCAGGCTCTCATCATCAATTTCGGCCTGTGCAACAGACTAACCAGGAGAGGCTCGTGATTCAAAAACAAAACCAAAAGACCGTATTAGAAAATTCAAGACAGAAAAGTGAACAAAATGTTGTTGATAGACAATACACAATGTGCCTGGGTTATTCTTTTTTTTGTCAAACTGAGGGAGTAGACCACCTTTCTAAGAGTGAGCGCACTAGGTGATAGAGAAATAAGTAATTCTGGCATTGGTGAAATACTGTCTGATTATCAAACATCCTCATTAGTTTTTGAATGTGTATTTATTTAATTACAATTACTTACATATGCCATTTTTGTGATAATTTGACAATTTCCTTGTTTTAAAATGTAATTTACTTAATTATTTGTATATATTTTAGTAAATTACCAGGATCTAAAGAATTATAATTATTAGACCCTATGAAATCAAAATTGACACAAAAAACGTTCAGAATTTGCAAACCCTTACTATATGTTTTTTTCCTGAACCATTATCTATAAGAAGGGGTATATAATGGCTATATTGATTAAGGTAGGCCTGATTTCCTCACTTTTCTGCTGATAGAAGTATCAGATAACACTGATTAGTTAGAATTAAGGGAGGGATACTACTTAGCATTATTAGTTTCCTTTCTATTTTTCAAGAACTTTAGTAAATAGATGAAATAGATATTGGAAATGTATTTAAAATAGTCACCAGCCAATTCTCAGCTATGAGAGATTCAGAATGGATATCCAAAGCAGAAATAAAAAATAATTGAATGTATTATATCATATAATTTAACATTTTAGAATAACAGAGGTTGAATGAAGCTGAGCAAGGGAAAAGCCACAAGTAATGATCGTGAAAAATTAACAATGTGTGAATGAGTGGCTAAAAAAGAAACCCCAGTTTGCCACAGAGAAAATTGGGATAGAATTATTAATAGGAAAAATAACAGCCAATTCCATTATATTCTGCTGTGTTCTATAATAAATCGTGAGAACAGATGTTCCTAGCCCATGTATGCTTAAAAAATATTAAATATCTCATATTTAATTATGAAAGTAATAAAGTTTTGATAGTATTATCAATATTTTTGACATGATGTTTTTATATACATGGGTATAGAACATACCATTCACGTTGGAGAGAATGCATTTTCATAACGCCATTTGTCATCCTATACTCAGATGCCTCCAACTTCCTCCCACAAACACACTTTGCTTTGCTATTTACAGCAGCTAATAAGACAGTCAATAAGATTAGGATTAATTCTGGGAATTAAAGTTTGGAAGTAATATAAGGGATTTTGCAGCTGCTACTGTGTAGTTCTTTGTATAATTATAACTTTAATTTTGTTCAGCATTTCAGAACAAGGACTCTCCTTTCCTTTCTAAATTATAAAAACTAAAAACAGTCCCATTTTGACAGGTCGCATTATTATATTCTTATATACTCTTTCTGGAATCTCTTCTTTAGCATCAGGGAGAATTGAGTGCACCAGTCCTCTGAGAAGATTTTTTTTTATAGGATTCTTTTGTGTCTCAAGGAAATTATGAATAGTGTTTTCCTCATTTCTTTTATTTTCAAATACATTTCATAAGGCTGGATAAGCATAATTTTTTTCCAGCTGTTTCTATAGCTGCTTATTTTTTTTTTTTGAGCACTTTTTTTGCAGCACTGATTTCTAATTCATAGAACATTCAGCACACATTGTTCTTACTCAGTATGTGTGTTACTAAAAGAGTCTAAATTGGTTTTAGAAAGTTTAGGTACTTATCACTATGATGATGTGTATAAGCCCGTTGTAGTCAGTAAGACAAAGGAAAATGCAATTTTGCAAATGTTTCCTTTTAATTTTCTGCATTATCCCTTTAAACAATTTGGGCATAAAGATAGTTTTTTGTTCAAAACTGCAAAATCTAAATAACTTTTAATTCTACAGAATAGATTTGTATCATGGTATCAACAAGAAGAAAGTTTAATAAGCACAATGTAGTTGTATAAAAAAGTTGTCCTTCTTAAAAAATTATTATTAAAGTAATAGTCACAATAATAAGAAGAATTACATTTGTGACTCTATTGGCACAAACTTCCAATTCCATTAAGTCAATTCAAAATCTATTTCTATGTACCTTAAAAAAATAAAATGTTTAGATAAGTTTTCTATTTTATTTTTCTTGATAAAGTATTATGTACATTGTAAAAGAATGCGTTTATTGCTAATCATAAAATTAATAATTTAATTGAAGTCTTAACAGTCTTTCCAAGGTGTCTCATTCCTAATACCCTCACGTTAGTTGACTAACCTCACAACTAACTGATTTGATTTATTTTTTATTTGATTTATTGACTAACCTGATTTGATTTATTTCTTTCTGATGATCTCATGTCCTCATCATGTGTCCTTTATCTTTCCTCTCATCACTTTTTATTAAAATGACTCTGATTTCTGCTTGTGGTAAAAATCATTTCTTTTAAATATGCAGTGAGATATCTCATGCAAAACAATTGTTTTAATACCAGCATATATAGGGAATTATATTAAAATTGCTCATATGTGTATTATCTTAAATTTTCCTTTTGCCTTCTATGTAGTATGATAATCCTTTGTATAATCTATAATCTATATTCCAGAAGCTTGATGAGATTCTCTATCCTATTTCAATCAGGAAAAGTTACAAAATAAATTGATAGCTTCAGCAATGAATTCTTAGATTATCGAATACTTGGAGACATAGACAGAGAACATCCCCACAGTTTTCTTTGTAAAGCCTAGATTGCTAAAATTCTACATTCCCCTCACAAAATTAATTCCTGTATGTTTACTTGATTTTGTGTTTTGGTTAAAAGACGATGTGAAAGTTCCAGTACATTGGATTGATTTGAATATGTGACCTATAAAAGAAGTAACAGATTTGGCAGTAATAGAGCCTACTGATTCTGGAAACTAGATTTTCAGGTGTTATACCAGCTTTGCAATTTTGACCCTGATATTGATAAGCCAGTGGAAATAATCTGTAACTTCTCTAATGTTCAAAATCCCTTCAACTACATCCCTTTTTAGATTACAGCTACCTTTCCACCTTGTCTTCAGAAAAACTAAAATCCATTTTATCCCCCTTTTCCAGAGCTGAAGAAACCTGTAGTTTTTTTGGATTTTTTTTTTATTCTTTTATTTTCCCTGGACACATAAATATCAGTCCCCCCTTTTTTGAAGAATTTCAAAAGATACTTTTGAGCCACTGTTGTAACTACTAAGATTATTACAGTGATGTTCTCTAGCCCGGAAAACATATTTAATGAATCAATTTTGAATGAATCTTCTGAACTCAGAAAGCGTGTGTGAGTACTTTTACTGAATAAGTGGTCCCTAAGCTTTAATACTGGCTAAGAAACTGAGGCGCTTCATTATAATACAAGTATCAGGATTAAACTCCAGAAATTAAGATGCAGAAACTTAGGGTTTGAGGCCTAGAATCTGCCACTTTTACAATATTACAGGTGATTCTGGCACTGTATGCATTTATATAAAACACATTTTTAGAAACTAGGTTGTCAATCTACTGTAGTTCTAAAGACAAATTGAAAATGCCACATTTCCCCTCATTTGTGGAAAAAGTAATTTATTGATTCAACTAGTTTTCCTACACTTTAAAAATACATAAATTCTTCTCATTCATGAACAAGAGATGTTTATCCTTTTGTTTATATGTTCTTAAATATTTTTCATGGGTGTCTTTCTTCTAACAATCGTTCCTCTCCTCAGATAAATGTATTTCTAAGTATATTTTTTGAACTTTTTGTGAGATTGTTTTCCTGATTGTATTTTCAGGTAAATCAGAGTTGTAGTATAAAAACCCTACTGATATTTTTGTATGTAGATTTTGCATCATGCAGTTTTACTGAAATAGTTTATCAGTTCAAGAGATTTTGGTGCAGTCCTTAAGTTTTTCTATCTAAAAGATCATGTCATTTGCAAAGACACATAATTCGACATCTTCTTTTCCAATGCGGATGCACTTTTTTTCTCTTGCCTAATTGATTTGGCTATTCCAATGAGATGTTGAATAAAAGAGCTGAAAGTGACTTTCCTTGTGTTGTCATAATATAAATGCAAATCAAAAGCTCAGTGAGATATCATCTTACCCCAGTTACAATGGGTATCATCCAAAAGAAAAAAATGAAATAACAAACACTCTCAAGGATGGAAGAAAAGAGAATTCCTACATAAGATTGAAAAGAATGTAAATTAGTACATCTATTATAGGAAACAGTGTGGCCATTTATTAAAAGAAAGAAAACTAGGACCCAGAAATCCCACCACTGGAAATTTATTAAAGAAAAAGAAATCAGTATATCAAAAGGATACCAGCCCCAACATGTCTGTGACAGCACTGCTCACCATAAGTAAGGTATGGAATCAATCCAAATATCCATCAACAGATGAATGGATAAAAAATGTGGAATATAATGGAACACCATTTTCAATAATAAAATTCTGTTATTCATGGCAATGCGAATGAGTATGGAGGATCTTATGTTAAGTAAAATAAGTACAAAAAGGTAAATACTACATGTTCTTATTCATCTAGGGGAGTTAAAAAAAATTGAGCCACTGGAAGTGCAGAGTAGAATTGTGGGTTTTAGAGATGAGGAAGGGGAGAAAAGAGGATAGAATGGGAAGAGGTTGGTTAGCAGATGCACAATTATAGCTACGTAGGAGGCATGAGTTCCAGTGATCTTCAGGACTGAAGAGTGAATAGCTATAATATATTGTGCATTCTCAAAAAGGGAGAGGAGGGGACATGGAATGTTCACAACTGAAGAAATGATGCATTTTTGAGGGGATGAATATGCTAATTACCATCATTTCATTATTTTGCATTATATACACATATAAAAATATCACTGTGTAGCATGTAAATACAGAGGGTGCCAAAAAATGTATACACATTTTAGAAAAAAAAACTGTATTAAAATTATAATAATATACACTCATAACAAAAGATAAATATAAGTCACATTGAGTACCTCTTATAGTTGCAGAAGTCCAGTGTGACTTGAGTACTACAAATTTCATAGTTTTTTCTTTTCTTGAAATGTGTATTTTTTTTTTTGGCACATCCTGTATATATAATTATTATATGGAAACAAAATGAAAGGATTATATTATTTAGCCAAAATTCTGAAAAAAATTATTTATTTCTTAAGTTCTGAAAAGTGCTCTTGGTTTTTTATATCTCATAAATGGGTATGGATCAGTGACCATTGATACAGAATTCATAAAACCTCATAAGAATGTTGTGGCATCTTATGATGAGCTACATGCTCTCAGGAAAAAGCACCGGAAGCTATAATATGAGGAACTATATTTTAATCTGAAGGATTTTAAAAAACATAACAGAAAAAATTGATGTATGTTACATATGTTGGGATAAGAGGTTTTTTAGCACCCATCTTGTTATATAGACTGTCTAATTTAAAATCTCCAAAATTATCAGTTTAAAATTACTCTTGAAGAAATTAAAAATTATACAAAGATATCCATTTAATATAAAAAGATACTTCAAAGTTAATTTTTAAATTAGATAATGCATAACTAGGACTATACATAATGATAAGTTTTTGTGTGTACAGAGAAATAAAATATAAAACTATTTGCTTGCCAGTGAGATTGAAGTTGACATCTTTTTTCCACCTTTATGTTGAAACGGATTGAAGGTTCACATAGAAGAAATATACCTGTTGTTTTGTGGAGGGCACACATGGGGACTCAACTAATGGGGCTCAAAATCCAGAGGTATATTTTCTTCTCACTGGACCTTTGGTCAAAGGTCTTTGACTCAGTATCCTTTGGCCTTCTACTTCTCTTTGTCTGTCTGTCTAAGTTATTAAAAAGACATACAAACAGAGGTCAAAGTATTTTCTCAATTCAATTTACTGTAACAAAATGCCACAGGATTTCTAGCTTATAAACAATAGATTTTTTTTTCTTTCAGCTCTAGGGGCTGGGAAGTCCAAAATCAGAGTAGTGGCAGATTTGGCACCTGACGAAGATCTGCTTCCTGGTTTATAGACAAGTGCCTTCTTGCTGTGTCCTCGGATGATGGAGGGAATGAGGGGGTTGCTGGGTCTCTTTCATAAGGCCACTGATGCCATTTATGATAGCTTCTCACTCTCATGACCTAATTATCTTCCAAAAGCCCTACTTTCTAATATCCTATTGGGAGTATGTAATGGAAAGTAAGGATTTTGAGGGGATATAAACATTCAGTATATAGCACAAAATAAAGTTAAATCTTGTGTTTAGGGACATAAGGAAAAGGGGGACATTGTATTTTGGCTCTTGAAAGAGTTGTACTTCCCTAAGATAGTAACACTAAGTACAGGGAATCAAGAGTTAACATTGAAATAAATTCACATAATGACTTCTAGAGAAAAGATAAGGATTTATTTTATTTTTTTGTTTTTCCTTTATGATGGATATCTTTGGATAATCAAATTGAGCCTCTATGTAAATGGAGAAATTCCCATTAGCTAACCCTCAAACAATGTAATCTTATACATTAATGCAGTTTTTCTAAATTTTGCTATGTGGGAAAAAAATAGGAATTTAGACAGAAGTAACTCATAATCTTATTTCATTAACTCTTGTCCTAACAACTATGCTGCAGGAACAAGATTCCATTGTGAAGTCTCCAGTTCCCAGTAACAAAGAGAGTAGTGACCCATAATGGATCTAACAATGGTGAGGAATAGAAAACAGTGGTAACTAGGAAAATGCTGTCAAATGACTAGGAACAGATGCTTTCCTTTACCAAGTGTATCAGAGCAGCTGTTTTCAAACAATACTTTTGAACAAGCACTAGACACTCCTGTTATGCTAGCTAACTGAAATTCTTCAAATTCAGATCAACCAAAGGAGCATCTTTGAGAGAAATACAATAAATCAGATTTTTAATAAGCAAACAATTTACCCTTATGTGCAAATGCAATTGAGTTTAATAGAGAACAGTAAGCGTTCATACCAGGAAAAGGAACCCTAGGGAAGAATATGATGCTTTAATAGTTTTTGTATTAAAAAAGTACCTTATTAGTCAATAACACAAATATATGTGTTATTAAAATAAAAGACATATAGAAATTAATAGCATCATAATGTTTACTATCAATAGTAAATATTACTATTTTTGTCTTTGAAAACATGATAGTTTTCCTAATTAGAGTCATTGTTTTGTTATTGAAATATCAGGAATGCACATCCATTAAGAGGTTATGTTTTAAAATACATTTTGACTTATTCTGAACATTAAAAAAGTTTATTTAATCCAGTTATATACCTTACAGAAGAAGACAATTATAACAAAGGATATTATCATTATTGCTAAACTAAAAAGAGTGGACACAGTTTCTTTTTTTAAAGAAGTATTAATTTTTTTTATTAAGATACACTTGACAAACAAAAAATTTATATGTTTATAGCCTACAATATGATTTGATATATGTATTCATTGTGAAATGATTAACAAATCAAGCCAATTAACATATCTATCACCTCATATAGTTATTGTGTGTGTGTGTGTGTGATGAGAATATTTAAAATCTACTTCTTAGTAATTTTCAAGTATGCATCGTCATCAGCTATAGTCACTATGGTACATGATACATTTTCTGAATTTATTCATCATATCTAACTGAAACTTTGTAATCAATCAACCTCTCTCCATTTTCATGTCTTCCCCCAGACTCTGGCAACTTTTATTATAAGTTATAGCTAAGATGAATTCTCTAAGGCATGAATCGGTCAAATTGCTGAGGTATTGGCATGTTTGGGGGGTAAGAGGTGATAATACAAATCTGTCAGCTATCTGCTAGTCAGGACTTGCTGCTACTATAAGTGTTGTGAAAAACACAGATGAAAGAAAAGGCACAAGAGATCAAATGAAATTGAAATCACATGATAAAGAAATTCAGGGCATCACCTTTTATTGTGTCCTGGGTTGAAAAGCCAAACAAAATATAGAACAGGTGTAAAATATGCTTTATAAAAAATTTGAAAAAAGATGTATATCAAGTAATATTTTTTATAAATATTAAATTTATGTGTGTAATACTGGCATTAAGATAGTATGATATATTATTCAATGATACATATAGAAATATTTAAGAATGATGTTTGCAACTTTCAAATGGAAGAGAGAAAAAGAGAGAATTAGAGAGTGAAAACAAGAGTGAGAGACAGATGGTGACAAAACAATCATAGAAAAATATTAAAAATTAGCAAAAGTAAGTGAAGCATATATAGGCTTTTTTAACTTTTTCAAAATAAAAATGGAAAATAATAAAAAGTAAAAATTCTTGATGAACAGATGAAGAGGAGTTTTAATTTCATAAGTATGATTTGAGTATAACATTTAATTTTCGTGATACACTATCACTTTCATTAAATTATTTTGCTGATTTTCCTAATTTATGAGTAATATTTTTCTCAATTTTATATTTCTGTTAAGATTTGTTACTAAACATAATCAGTTTAAATAAGGTATATTATAGTACTACTGAAAAAAAAATATGCCAAAGTGCTACACTAGGAAATAATTTAACCAAGAGTAAAAGATAAGTTGATTTAAGTAATTTATCTCAAACACAAAATAGTGTCAATTATTTTTGTAAACTGAAGGAATTGGAAACATACTATCTGACTTTTAGTACTACAGTTTGACTTTCTAAACTAAAACCTACAAAACAAATGCTACAAAGTAAATGTCTGCTATTTTCAATTACTATTTTTAAAACTTAGTCACAAAAAGGGTTGACATCATTTTAACTTATGAAAATACAGAATGTATTGCTGATTGCCAGTTGTTGTTTAGATTCAGTCTTAGTCAGATTTATTTGAAGAAAAAGATTATGATTTTTTTCAAAGTTAGATTTTTTTCCCTAGCACTTTTTTTCACTAATTATTTTTGGAATTTAAGGGAGTTGGGAGCATTTAAATTGACCTACAAAGGGATTAAGAATGAGATGGAAACATCTGTTCTTGTCAACATTCTGATTTTTCATCAGCCTCGATTTTATATAAAGCATTTTTCTTGATATTTCAAAATAATTAGTGCCCAAGAAAATTAAAGATATACTTATTAATAATTTATAGCTACGTTTTCAATATGGCAATAGCTAATTATATGATGATGTGGGAATCTAAAAAAGTGGTAAGAAAGCAGCTCTGTTCCTGAAAGAATTGGCAAAAAATTAGATCTAATCATGCTAGATGATCATGTTCTTCTTTAAAAATGAAAGCTGCATCCAATTTCTTTATTTTTCTTGAGACAATTTACAGAGTGTCTCTGAAGCACTCGTAGCTTCCATTTTTATATTTACTATTTTAGAAATAATCAGTTGTCAAGTTCTGGTGATTAAAACGTGCATTTTCTAATTACCAATAGAATGCCGTGAAAAAAAATGTGATGTTTAGGAGGCAAGATCCTAAGCCAGGGGGATAAGGTTCAAATTTCAAAACTGTAACTTCAGGTAAGGTGCTTAACCTCTCTGGTCCTCATCTTATTTATGTGTAGAAAAGGAGATGGTAATAGTCCACATAGCATAGAAGCATTGGGAGCACTTGGTACATATTTATGTGAAGCATAAAGAAAGCAAAATATTTACTTACAAAACATTTACATTTCACTTCTGTAAATTCTTCAGCTCAAATCCAGGTCTGTGCGATCTTGTTCTCTCTTGTTCTTCCTCTTTCTCTGTACCTGTGTTTCTGTTTATATACATACATATACATATTATATGTTTATCTTTACATATACACATACATTTTATTTGCTTTGAGAAGTCTTTTTCTCATTCCATCCACATACATAAATGTTTTCAGAACCTTTTTAAATCCCTAAGTTAGATTTTATAACTATCAAGAAATAAAACCAGCAAGTTAGAATTAAATAAGGAAAGACTTTATTCAAAAGGAGTATGTAGTCTCAAAATCAAACCCCCCGAAAAAGACTTCTCTTGTATAAAGACAAGTAAGCAGAGCTAGTAGGAGCATTGTAAGGAATTTTATAATTGGTGAAGGGGAAGCAATCACATTATCAGTGACATGTAATAGAATTGTTTACCCCTATCATCAACCTGCTCTTAGGCTGAGCTGGAAAAGACAGATGTTCTGCACCTCGTTCTTGCTTGAGCTTAGGGAAAACCGAAGTCCGAATATGTGAGAAGGAGAAATCCCTGAGTAAATTTTGTTCATGCCAAGTCGGTTGAGAAGCAACACTTGTGATTGGTCATGGCCATCTCTCCTCTCCTGGTTAATAGCCAGTTGGTTCTACTTTAAAATAAAAAGTATTAAGGTAATAAACAATTATTATTCATTGTGATTCAAAAGAATAGCAAGTAGAAGAAGTTTATTCCAGAGGAGATAAAGAATCAGAGATGAAATTTTGAATAATAACATTGGAATAAAGACTTCTAAATTAAGTCTAGGGTTCTTAGGATGATATATATCTGCAGAATTGGAACATACATACAGCAAGGAAAGGAATACCAATGTAATATCATTAATTGGATATGCTTTTATTATAATTTATTTATTTCAAAATATTTTTGGCTACTTGGATCTCTTTTATAATGATTAATTCATGGTTATAAGTGTGACCACTCAGGCAGGTTCATTGCACCCATTGAGTAGATTTTTGACCCTCCTGCTGCTTGATTTCTGCTGGGTGCTTCTTCTGTCTGGGCACACGTGTGCTCTTTGGGTCAGTCCAATTTAATATGAAGGACGTGTGGTGTTTGTATTTGGTACTGCAATTTACTGATGAAAGTTTTTTGTTCTTTTCTTTTTCCTGCAACTACTTAGATTGTAGAAATTGAAAACCAATGCTTTCAAGTACATGATACTTAAAATCACTTTTTTCCCCAAAGGAGTAATTTCAATTTGTGGAGACTTCTCTTTTTGATTATTATTAACATTAAAAAAATGTAATGTTTGCCATCACATTTAACCTTTATTATATCCAACATTACTTTCAAATAAAGCAAGGATTGAGTCTGCTTTTTTTTAGCAAATATGGCTTACGTATAAGTGATTTGAATTTGATTGTAATTAATACACAAATGTGTATATTCAAATGTAGGCCCATCAATAGGCTTTAGAATTTGTAAATCCTTACTGTATATTATGTAGGAGCATTATAGTTAGTGGGAAAGTAAAAAAATATATGCTTAATGACACTGAAAAACAGCTTAACTTTTTGGCAGTAAAAAAAAAAATAGCATGAGTAATGGGAAAACTATTCATGCAAGGAAACTTGTTTGAATTCAAAATATTGATACTTCTATATATGAATTTGGGATTTATGAGTACTTTACATATTTTTGAAGATGTATTTAATAATTTTTCATTTTTAATAAAAAGAAACAAAAATGTGTAATTCACTAATTTAACAATCAAGCCATAAATCATACATAATTACATGTAACCCTGCCATTTCTTTATTTCAGTCAATTTTATCAAGGCTAAGATATCTATGATTCGAAAGTTCTAGTGTAGGGTGGCACCTGAGGCTCAAAGGAGTAGGGCAACGGCCCCATATACTTGAGGGGGCAGGTTCAAACCTGGCCCCAGCCAAAAACTGCAAAAAAAAAAAAAGAAAGTTCTAGAATACATAGATATAATTATTCATTTAAACAGAGGTTTCCATGCTATACAAAAACAACATCAGAATAATTTTGTATTTCATTCTTACATTATTTAATCTCATTCAATTCTTATAATCATTCTTCAAAGTAGGTTCAATTGTCTCCATGTTATATACAAAGATATTTAGTGTCATTTTTATATTCATATGTCTATTAAGTGGAATTCTACCCAGAACTTTCTGACAACTAAACCTAGTAGTTGAGGACTTGCAGGCTTGAACAGTAGGTTTACTTTTAGTTCCCTCAGTGTTCTCCAAACTTCTTTCCAAAAGAAGCACATTAGCTTGCATTCCCCTCAGCAGTGCAGAAGTGTTCCCTTCTCTCCACATCCACGCCAACATCCCATCTTTTGGGATTTTGTTATGTGGGTTTCTCTTACCGGAGTTAGATGATATCTCAAAGTAGTTGTGATTTACATTTCTCTGATGATTAAAGATGATGAGCATTTTTTCGTGTGTTTGTAGACCATGCACCTGTCTTCTTCAGAGAAGCTTCTGTTCATGTCTCTTGCCCACACAGAAATGGGATCACTTGCTCTTTTCTTTCTTCAAGTATTTTCTCCAAGCATCTTTATAGTTTCATGTCTTATCAAGTGAGAATCAATTTTTGTTAATGGTAAAAAGTGGGGGTCCAGTTTCAGTCTTCTACAAGTCACCAGCCAATTCACCCAGCACCATTTGTTAAATAGGGGCTATTTCCCTCAACCCTCAATTTATGTTTTTGATAGGCTTATCAAAGATCAAATGTGGTGAGTGTCTGGGTTCATCTCTTGGTTCTCTATTCTGTTCCACACATCTGCTTCTCTATATTAGTGTCAGTATCATGCTGTTTTGATCACTATAGAGTTAAAGTACAGCCTGAAGTCTGGTAGTGTGATTCCTCCTGATTTGTTTTTATTTCTAAGTAATGTCTTGGCTATTTGAGTTTTTTCCCAACTAAAAATCATTTTACAACAAAGATTTGCACTAGAATAGTTATTGTACCCCAATTCATAATTGCCAAGTCATGGAAGCAGCCCAAGTGCTCATCAACCCATGAATAGATTAACAAATTGTGGTATTTGTATATCAGGGAATATTATGCAGCCATAAAAAGATGGAGACTTTACCTCTTTTATGTTTACATGGATGGAAAAAATTCTTCTTAGTAAAGAATCTCAAGAGTGGAAAAAAAGTATTCAATGTACTCAGTACTCTTAAAACCAATATATAATCACGCACATGTTTATACAAATGATAAAACACAACTATAACCCAGAATAAAGGAGGAAAAAGGAGGGGGAAGGAAAGGGTGCGGTGAGGCATGGTGGTGGGAGAGTAAACAGTGGGACCTCACCTATTGTGTATATTACAAAGTTATATGTCAAATCTATTAAGAGTAGTGTATAAATGTCTTAATACAATAATTAAGTGAGGTGAAGGCTATGTTAATCAGTTTGATTATAAGCTTTCCAAATTGTATATAAAATTAGCACATTGTACCCTATAAATGCCTGATGGACACAGTTATGATTTAATAAAAATAAAAAAAAAAGTAAATATACTCCTAATTCATGAAAAAAAAATAAACCTAGTACTTTAATCCACCTGTTTTTATTTTGCTGATGTACTGGAATGAACACAGGAATAGACAGTGATTATGAAAAATCACCTGGGGTATTAATTATTTATTTAATTAATTATTTAAAATAATTATTCATGGCCTTCATACCATAGTCTCTAAATCAAAAGAAGCTGAAAGGAACCTAGAATGTAATTTTAATGTATACCTCAGGTAATATATTAGCCAGGGTTCTCAAGAGAAACATAGCCAATGGGGTACAGACATGAGAGAGAGAGAGAAAATTATTCTGAATTGACACATGCAGTTATGGAGGGTGAGAAGATCCAGGATCTGCTTTCTGCAGTCTGGAGACCCAGAAAAGCCAATGGAGTACATCTGACACCCAGCGGAGCTGAAGGTGTAAACCCCAGTCTAGTCTAAAGGAAGGAGAATACCCAGGCCCCAGGGCCAGCAATGAGGCAGAAGGGGCGGAGTCTCCTTTTTTCTTCTGTTAGGCCCTCACTGGATGATGCCAACCCACATTAAGGAGAGAAATTTGCTTTGCTGATTCCACCAGTCCACATGCAAATCTGATACTAAAAAGTTAGCAATATACCCATAAATAATGTTTTTCATGTTTCTTTCTTTAGTTTTATTTTGTTTTTTGAGACAGTTTCACTTTGCCCTCTTGCTAGAGTTCCATGGCATCACAGCTCATAGCAACCTCAAACTCTTGGGCTCAAGCAATATTCTTTCTTTTTTTTTTTTAATTTTTTAAATTAAATCTAAATGAGGTAGATCATGTATACATTAATGCATTTAGGGGGTACAATGTGTTGATTTCATACACAATTGGAACGCTTACCTTGTACTGGTTAATATAGTGATTTCCTTTCCTCAGACTCCTGAGTAGCTGGGACTACAGGTGCCCATCACATCGCCGGACTATTTTTAGAGACAGGGTCTCACTATGGCTCAGGCTGGTATGGAACCTGTGAGCTCGGGCAATCCTCTCTCCTCGGCCTTCCAGAGTGCTAGGATTACAGGCCTCAGCCACCGCACCTGGCCTCATAAATAATGTTTAGACAAATCTCTGCACCCCCATCACCCATTCGATTTAGCACAAAATTAGTTATGAGTAAATGTACGAAGATAATCTCTAAAATATTTTTGTACTTTGTCCTTAATAATTTTAAAGTAATGCAATTAAAGTGAAATTTATCTCTATATTCCCTCACAATTATTTTTAGAAACTGCAGACATTTATAATTTAATTTGTGCTAAGTGTACTAAGCTAAATAGTACTTGAGTTATATCTGCTTTACCCTCACAGCCATACTCAAGAGGCTGAATCTATTGTTGTGCTCTGAGATGGATCACATTACTTAATAAAAACATGCAATCATTAGCATAAGATACTGAATCCACGTGCAGATTTTGTATTCTATTTCCCTTGGTAGTTATGTAAGTGTATCCTCAACATAAAGGTTTTTTACCTTTAGTATCAATACCTCTGGACACTTCAGGATATAATTCAGTGTGATAAACATAAGGAAGACTACCCATTCATAGCTTAGAGTAAATTTTTTTTTTTTTGACAGAGCCTCAAGCCGTCACACTGGGCAGAGTGCCATGGCATCACAGCTCACAGCAACCTCCAACTCTTGGGCTGAAGCGATTCTCTTGCCTAAGCCTCCCAAGTAGCTGGGACTACAGGTGCCTGCCACAACGCCTGGCTATTTTTTTGGTTGTAGTTATCATTGTTGTTCGGCAGGCCCAGGATGCATTTGAACTCGCCAGCTCTGGTGTATGTGGCTGATGCTTTAGCCACCTGAGCTACAGGTGCTGAGCCTGCTTAGAGTCAACTTATATTTTTTTCTATAAAACTGAGCAGAGCTTGAGAGTCTCACCTTTGAATAACAAGTATATTTGATTATTTCCATTCTTACCCAGTAGGACTATTCTAGGTTTCTCTAACTTGTCTTTCAATTTTTTTTTACTACAGTTATCTATATTAGCAAATATCCTATGCTAACCTATGTTTCAGAATGTGTTATTTAGTAAATAATAAAAATGACCAGACTATTCTAAAACTCAGTATGCACAGACTCCATGTAAGATCATCTCAGATAGTCTTTACACTTTGATTCATGATAATAATCCAATTCTTGGAATATTAACACTAACAGAGGGAGAATATTAAATATCTACTTATATGTTTATGTATATATTCATGTAAATATAGGGGAGATAAAGTATACCTACGTACAAATATACCTATTTAAACATACAACCACAGATAGAAAAATCTCTTCTTATAATTTTGAAGTATTTTCCACATTGAATCTACATAGTTTATCTTTTTAGTGAATGAGAGTTACTAAAAAAAAAAGTGTATTCTTTTCAATCACTGAATATGCTGAAGATGCTTTTATTACTTTCATGAGTTCAGAATGACTACGTTTTGTTTATGCTAACTGGATTTGGAGATATTTGTTTTTATTTTATCTAACAATTTCTACTCATAGTGCCTAATAGATGACTATACTTCATAATGATAATATTACCATGATGAAATATGGGAAGGATACCCTACTCAGTGTTCAAACGTAAAAGTGTTATGAAGAAAATAAACTCAAAGATCACCAAGCTATTGAAAGAAGTCCTTTGATGTTGCAATCAGTTTCAAAAACTGCATGGAAACCAAAGAATATTAAACAATAAATATAGGAGTATAAGATGGAAGAAAAAGTCTTTCAGATCCATATATTGACTTTAGGGTAGTTAAATAGGTAAAAAACACAACTCCTTCATCCATTAATATAACTATTTTCAAGTGACTTTTGGATTCACATCCTTTTTTAGCAAAGATAGAGAAGACAAAGAATACTCTCGGGCAAATCTATGCCAATTACAAAATCCTGGAACTGTCACTAGATAAAAATTACACAATACAATTTGCAGGAATTCTTGTTTACTTCCAACCTTAAAATGGCTATTATACATGCATTTTTAATGCATAAGATTTAAAAATTTCATCTGTCTTAAAATAACCAAGACTTAAATAGATAAATGCACACAGATTTTTATTTTCAAATATTTTCATATATTAATTTATCCCCTTTATCATTTTTGATATTATTATACCTGTTTTAGATCTGAATAAACTAAATCTAAGATGGTACAATTAACTTGGTCAAATCTGAATATCTTTTCATTGACTTTTTCAGATTATTAGTTTTTAGAGCTCATGAGTTTTCCAACATGGAAACATGTCAGCATTTCTGAAATCGTGTTTCATGGAATATAATATTTGCATGGGGTTAACAGATAACTACTAGAAGAAAAAGCATTCCATAGTAATATCAGTTTGAGAATCAAAAAATGTAAAATAGATTGTGTTAAGAATTCTCAGAGATATTCATATACTAATGTCTGCTTCTGATCTCCAAAAAGATACAAAATGTAGTGTTTCAAAGGACTTATGTTTTATGGACAACATTTTGTAAAATCTTGTACTTTATCTTAATCCCTTTTCTAAATATTGAAGGAACCATAGCTTGATCAAAATATGCATCATAACTATAGGAAAGAGACTTTCTGTCAACTAATTGAATGAATTACAAATTCTGGTCAACCACCTATATGTTTTACATTAATTTGCAAAAGCCAACAGCATCATTATGAAAAAGAATGTTTTAAACTGTAAAGACTTCAGAAAGATTGTTTCACTCTTGCTTTACTTCTGCAGCAGCCTTCTAACCTATAAATCGAAGTATATATCTACTGTCCTTTTCCTACACAGAAAATAAAAATGAAAAATAATTGGCAAAAGAAATGTTATTTGTCACAATTATTACAAAACCATTTCAAAAGCACTACAATTTCCTGTGGAATAGCACTTACCGAGTTCCCCTTATTATTAAAATTTTACATCACTATTTTTTATTTATCTCAATTAGTGAAGAAATTAATTTTGATACATAATTTTTAACTAAAATACATGCAAGATTATTCCCCCTTTAAGCTTATTTTTCTGCTTATTTTTTTGCTTTGAGCATGTTTTTATTTTCTCAAACTAGAGATAGATACTCTAGGCTAATGTTTTTTATTTTGCCTTGGTCTTGAAATGATATTCATTTACTTTGTTCTAAAAAAGTTTTCAGGGCTCAAAGAAAAGAGAGTTTGTATTCAGTTTGACTGCGTCCCTGAGAGTATTTCTTGCCTTCTCTGCGTTTGCTAAAGAAGGATGTGAACCCAAGTCATCGGAAGCATTTATATTAATGGGAAAAGGTGTTGTGATTTTTACCTCTTTCAGTCCATTGGTAAATGAAAAACACGTCTGCCAGGGACTCAGGGGGGAGATGTGGATTTATTCTGAGAAAACTAACCACACTGACAGCTCTACTCCTATAATTTCTACAGAGGTTTACAGCATATCTGAATTTAAAGGGAAAAATCTAAGAATGTTAAACTATATTTGCAAAAAATGTGATTCCCACAGATGTCAAAAGCACTGTCTCTCTGATTTTACCTTCATTATGCAATGCCTTCAGGCTCAGGCTGCGGAACTTTTCTCTGAAGCACTTAATCTCTACTCAGGCCCCTTAGGAAGATGTAATAGCAATCAGTAAATAACAGTGCAGAAGCTGTTGATTACTATTGAATAAACCAAAATGCTTTCCATACATTGCAAACTAAAAATGGCTCACTCTCATCACTTGTCTTTTTTTAATGACATTTTAAAGTCTAAGGGCCTTATTAATCAATGCTTTATATGATGTTTTCCAAAGATGTGCATGTACCTTGCTTAGAAAACAGAAAAGAGGCAGATAGAAGGAGATTCTTCTGAGGAAATTAAATTAAATCAGTATTCATAAACATTAGGCACTTGATAGAAAATGGTTTTTAAAATGAAGGGTAGCAAAATGAGATGTAACAGAGAAAAGAGTAGGTAAAAGAAACCGAAACTATGACTAAGCAACAATGACCGACCTTTAATCATTAGGCTCTTCAACAGTGTTTTGACAGACACCTTTTTACTTTTTGTGCCTTAAAAAAATTGAGAATTCTGTAAAAGTCATTTGTTCAAAGAATGGTGGTTAAGGCCAAATGTTGAAACCATGCCATCCTAAGTGGTTCCAGATTTTGTCTTTGATCACTATACATAAAACTCTAACATATTGGCAAACCTGATAACATTTTAAGCAAAATGATGGCATTTAGCTGTTATTTGCAAAGTGGAATGAAATGATTAGAATTTCACTTTAGTATATATTCCATATGGCTTCATGAAAATGATCACTGTATTTATAGAAAATTTTGAGAGATAATTTTAATATGTTGGGTGAGAATTGAGAAATGGATATTTACTCAAAAGGTTTTCATTATAGTGTTTCCATTTTTAAACAGCTCTAAAGAGGAATAATTTGTAAAAATTAAGTGGCACATACATAAATCAAACAATTTAAGAAGTTTTAAAATTTGTATGCGACTATTAACTATTATTGCAATGATGATTCTGAGAATATTTATCAGCCTTATATTAGTTTCCTGGGACTGCCATAAAGAAGTACCAAAGCCTAGGTAGTTCAAACAACAGAAATTTATTTTCTCACAATTCCAGAGTGTGGAAGTGCAAAATCAAGATGTCAGCAGAGTTGGTTTCTTCTGTGGCCTCTCTTCTTGGCTTGTAGATGGCTACTTTCTTTCTAATTCTTCCAATACTCTTTTTTTTTTTTTTTTGAGTCTGTATCCTTATCTCTTTTTATAAAAACAGTAGTCATATAGGATTAAGGTCTGACCTTATAACCTCCTTTTGACTTAATTACCTTTTTAACGACTCCATCTCCAAATATGGACACATACTAAGTGCTGCGAGATAGCACTTTAGCATGGGAATCTGAGGGCCATATTCTACCCCATAACACGTCTTCAGGTACCTTTGACACTGTCTGCCTATTTTGTTCCAATACTCCTAGCCAGTCACTGACCCATTTTCTATAAGATTTTACATCATTCCCCAGCTAGTCACTGACCCATTTTTCTATAAGCATTTCACAGATTTTTAGTTAAACATAATTAAGATTCAACCAAGTTGTAGCACCTACATGTATTAATAGTTGTTACTTTTGTTACTTTGAATACTGTCTATTTTGTTTAAGCATTCAAATATTGGTAGACAATTGGGTTACTTCTAAGTTTGGGTTGTTAGAAATAAAGTGGCTATGATCTTTCACATATAGTTTTTATATGTACATGTACTGTCCTTTCTTGGGTAAGTACCTAAGGGCAGAATGCTTGAGTCAGATGGTAGGTATGTTTTTAGCTTTTTAGAAATATTAAAAGTTTTCAAAATGTATCTATGCCATTTTATATTGCCCCCAGGAGCATATGAGATTTTTAATTTCTCCACATATTCACCACTACTTGATACATACAGGTATCTTATTCCTCTAATAATCAATGATTTTGAGTGCCTTTTCATTTGCATTATTTTTACAATCACATATTGGTTTTCATAAACTAGATTTGAAAATAGTTTTCCTGTTTCTTTATTGGATTGCTTACTTAGGATTGAGTTTGTGAGTTTTTTTTAATATAGTTTAGAAACATGTTATTTATTAGATTTGTCATTTGCAAACATTTTTGCTTAATCTCTGGCTTGTCATTTCATTTACTTAAAGATTCTTTTCCAGAAAAATAGGAGCTTTAATTTTAACAAATTCCAATTTTTAAAAATTTTTTTCATTGAATTGTGCTCTTGATGCCACCATATCTAAGAAATCTTTTCCTAATCAATATCACAAAGGTTTTTATCATGTTTCTCCTGGGAGTTTTATAGCTTTAGGTTTACATGTAGGTCTGTCAGACATGTGGGGCCAATATAATGTGAGGTATTAATCAACATTTGACAGATAAGCTAAAATAGTTTTTTATTTGCCAAATATTCAGTTCTCAATGATTTTTATATCTAATAAATTCTGTATTTGCTACTTCTGATATCTATCTATAATTATCATTTAATAGAAATTATACTCCTCTCTGAGTACTGACATTAATTACTGGTAAGTTACTGCATAATAATTGTTAGCAAATATCTAAACAAATATCACAATTCATGTTATTCTGTCCACCAGGTTTGAATGACTTCTTATATACCTTATTTTATTCTTTTTAAAAATGTTTTTGATTGACAGATAAAATTATATTTATTGTGTACTGTTGAGGAGTATACACAAATCATGGAATGACTAAATCTAACTAATTAACATAAGCATTGCCTCACACATTTGTCATTTTAACTAAATTTCTGCTTTTTCTTTTCCTTTGTCTTCTCTAACCCTTATCAACTAGTCAACTCATTCAATAAAAAGATTATTGTTTTAATTGAGAAGCATTACTTTGGAACGTTTTATTTAGAATAGAACATTTCTAAACAGTAAATATTCTTTATTTCAAGAGATCTTTGCTTTAGATCTTTATGTATGCTTATCTCATCTTAAGATAAATGCTTGATAATTTTGCTGATTATCTTCAATTTCAAAATAATCTTACAAAGATATTTGAAGGCATTCCCACAGACTTCTAGCAACCTCTGCTACTTTTAATAAATATGTATGTAAATTTCATTTTATAATCTCTTAGAGACTTCTTTAATTTTAGAAGAAAAATCTTTTAAAAATATAAAATAAATCTTTAGTTCTAGCTAATTGTCATATTGTTTTGTTGTTTGTTTGTTTGTTTCTGGAAATTCTAAGTCAAGTATTAAATATGAGGTGAATTGTTTCCTATGAGTCATTTTCTGCCCCTTTCTTTTTTGCATGCTCAATGACCTTCTAAATAATCCTTTAGTTATTAGTTTATTAAGAATGAAATGTTCAATTTCCGTAAGTACTATGTTTGACAGTTGATATCTCTGACATTTCTCTTTTCATTTCTTAAAAAATTATTTTGAAATCGTCATTCTTTAAAGACAAATTTAGCTTGTGATTATCTTTCAAATTGTGTTTTTAGAGAAATTTTTGTGAAACCAAATGGATAAGTCAAAAATCTTTGTTGTAATTGAATATGAGTTTCATCATGGAGACAAGGCTACACAGATAGCTTGAAACATCAACAAAATGTTTCGGAAGGATGAGGGTAACAAACTCACAGGCCACTGATGAGTTGAGGAGCTCCATTTTGGTGATTTTAATCTTGAAAATGATCCATTTGGGCAGTATAACACGTGAATTAGTTGCAAGGTTTGATTTTACTATTTCAATAATATTGGACCTTCTGCATCAAATCAGCAAGGTAAAGAAGCTGGATAGATGGGTTCCCCATGAATTAAACAAATGTAAAAAGAGAAGCTTGCCTTTCTTTACTGTCATAACATAAAGGCAAACCATTTCTGAACCATATTGTTAGGTGTGATGAAAATGGATTCTTTCTGGCAAACACTCAGCACAATGGTTAGATGATGGATGACATGATGAGGAAGCTTACGAGTGAGCACCTGAGAGGAGTCCATACAGCAGACTAATCCCCTGGCAGGATGAAACTCAACTACGTGTCTCACAAACAATGCTGGTCAAAGCCCAGAAGTTGGCCTTGTAAATTCTCTGTCACTCACTGTGTTCACCAAACCTTGAAGGAACTGATTGCCACTTCTTCCAGCTTTGGGGCCACTTCTTCCAAGGACAGTTCTCAACAGGCTATGGAAAATGTTTTGCAATTTCATTACCAGCCACTCTTCACACTTCTTTGCTGCTGGCATACACAAAGTACCATTAAGATGGCAAAACTCTGTCTATAGTTTAGGTGCATTCTTTGATTAGTTATACTGCTACTTGTTCGAGATATAATAAGCTGAAGTTTTGTTTCAAAATCAGACATTTCAGATTTAATGACCTAAAATTTCCTCCCGCGTAAGTTGTTCTCTTTGTTCATTTCTATCCTTTGTCATGATGGTGTGCATAGCATTTGTAGGACCACTTAACCAAAGCATATTTGATTTTTGTTAGTAGTGCACATTTTTAATAAAATCCTGAGCTGATATTAAAAAAATACATCCTACTCCTTATTGAATTTTTTAAGACTACTAAATTATTTCCAGTGGCAATAAAATATATATATACACATACGCACACACACAAACATACATATATATCAATTTATATGTAGTTAATAAATGGTAATCATTTGAAATAGACACAAAAATATTTTAATAAGTATGTTTTAATTAGGCACATTGAAACTAAAATTAAAATTTGCCAATCTAATTTGTGTTAACTATAGATATTTTATATCATCTATATTTTTCAACATAACATGAAGAACTCTTTGTAATTGCTTCCTCAAGAAAGAAACAGCTATAAAGTTCGATATCCTGGGGCAAGTATATTTAATCTAACTTATGATTGAGTTTCTGAGTAATTTTTGTGACATTTACTTAAAATTATAATGAGGGCTTAGTCTTTCCTTATTAAAATTTGAATAATCAATGTTCCTCTAAGGCTTTTGTTTCTAGTATGACCCACACCGATTGTTAACCAAATACTTGAAAAGAATGAATGAAAATGCTTAAAGATAAATTTATAATTGTTTTCTATACCATGGATGTATTTTCTTTTTCTAATTTAGTTATTTTATGTTATGCAAACCACATAATGTTAGATTTACAATACTGATAGTTTTGAGTAATTACAAGCATATGCGTACATGGACTTACCTTTTTAATTGCAAAAATACATACAAAACACTATTTGGATTAATTTGGGTTTAAGGAAAAACTTTCTAAATATCTATATTAGTGGAGGAATGACTATATTTTGAAAATGCTGTTTTGAACACCAAAACATATATTAAGTTATAAAATATGTATTAAGTTATGTTAAACAAAACTAAGGGAGAAACTGTACTACAATACATACAAAAACGTATTAATAAAGCAAAACAAATTGATATTAGCCCCAAATAAACTACATTTTTAATCATATTGTAATTGTTGTGCAATTTATAATAAATAAATGATTTTAGACAGTTTTACACTGGGGAAAATATTTTCTAAATCACTCTTTTAAAACAGAGAATAGTTGTGGTATTCCTACAATTTTTGGTGCCCAGAGAAATGCTACCTACTGTTTTCAATATTTACTCATTAAACTTATTTCAATGTTTAGTCACTAAGCTTTTTTTAAACAGATATGTGATTCACTATAATAGTTTAGAAGCAAACTATGTTATGGTCAATTCTCTTAGTTTTAGTCTTTAAAGCCTAGTTAAAAGATTTTATATTTTTAGAAACATCTACTTTAAACATATTTTGAAAATCTGGGCATTTGATATGAAATAGAGAAGAACATTTTGTACTAGGATTGGTTTCTTCTGGAAGGGGAAAAATAGGAAAAACACCAACAGCATTTAGTTAAACTAATGATAGTTCAAAAATTACCAACCTCTTTGAAGAAATAAGCCAATACAGTAGAAAATCAATTACCACAAACTGTTTTCTGATAAGAGATTTTAAAAATGTGTCATAATTTAAGTAAAAAAAAAAATAGTAATAGTTGATCATCCCAACTTTTGTTTGGAACTTTTCTTACAGATATTTTTATTTCAATATGGAAGATGTGTATGAGAAAAACTACAATAACCTGAAAAAAGATATAAATAAATGGAGAGATATTATATGCTGATGAAAAGACTCAATAATGACAGATGTCAGTTTTTCCCCACTTGATCTATAGATTCAATGTAATCATAACCAAAATTCCAATAAGTTATTTTGTGTATATTGGCATATTTAGCGTAAGTTTTATGTGGGGATTCAAATGATCCATAAAAGCGATACAATATTATTTATTTATTTATTGAAACAGAGTCTCACTTTGTCACCCTTGATAGAGTGCTGTGGTGTCATAGCTCACAGCAACCTCAGATTCTTTGATTCAAGTGATTCTCTTGCCTCGGCCTCCCAAGTACCTGGGACTACTTACAGCCATCAAAATGCTTGCTATTTTCAGAGACGGGGGTCTCACTCTAGCTTAAGCTGGTATCGAACTCGTGAGCTCAGGCAATCTGCCTACCTCAGCTTCCCAGAGTACTGGAATTACAGGCAAGAGCTACTGCTCCAGGCCTCAAGAAACACAATCTTAAGGAAAAAAAACAAAGTCAGAGGATTAATACCACCTAATGTCAAGATTCGCTGTATAGTTATGGTCATCAAGATAGTTTGGTATTAGCAAGACAATAGGCAAATAAATTGATAAAACAGAATAAATAGTCCGGCAATAGATGTGTACCTATATAGCCAAATGATCTTTAAAAAAAGATCAGAATTGATAATCCGCTAAAGAAGATATGCTGTTGGCCACCAAGCATAAGAAAAGTTTCTCTATATCACATGTCATTAGGGAAAGACTAATGAAAACTACAGAAAGTTGCTCTTTTGGAGTGGTCGCACAACTCTCTGTGGTACATGTATACCATGGAATATTATGCAGCCTTAAAAAAGATGGAGAATTTACCTCTTTTATGTTTACATGGATGGAGCTGAAACAAATTCTGCTTAGTAAAATATCTTGAATGGAAAAAAAGTATCCAATGTACTCAGTACTATTATGAAACCAATTTACAATTACTCACACTTTCATATGAAAGGTAAATCTAAACTATAGCACAGAATAAAGGAGGGAAGAAGAAGGGAATGGGGGGAGGTTTGACAGAGGGCGGGTAAGAGGGACTATATCTATGCTGCATATTGCAAGGGTACATGTCTAATCTATTAAGTATAGAGTATAAATGTCTTAACACAATAGTTAAGTAAATGAGGTGACGGATATATTAAATTGTTCAATATAAGCCTTCCAAATTCTATATAAAATCAGTACACCATACCCCATAAATTCATTAATGTATACCAGATTTATGTGTTTATGACTTAATAAACAAAAAGTTAAAAAAATAAAACTACATAAAGAAAGATACATTTAAGCCTATTAGATTGACCTAAATCCAGAGTACTGATGATAAGAGATGCTGATAAGGACATAGAGCCACAGAAACTCTCATTGCTGGTGGGGATAAAAAATGGTATACTCGCTTTAGAAAATATTAGACCTTTTCTAAATAAACTAAACATCCTATAACCACACAATTCATCAGTCATATCCTTTGGTATTTATCCAAATGAGTGGAAAATACATGACACACAAACACCTACACACTTATGTTTATTGCAGCTTGATATATAAACTTGGAAGGAACTAAGATATTCTCCATGAAGTTATTTGGTAAACAGCAATACACTTATAGGAATATTATTTAGTAGAAATGAACTGTCAAACCACAAAAGACATGGAGGAGGCCTAAATGCATAGTGCTGAGTGAAAAGAGTCAATCTGAGAAAGTTGTATTTTGTTTGATTTTAGCAAGGTGATATTCTGAAAAGGAAACTGTCTATGAAGACAATAAAAATATCAGTGGTTGATCAATAAAAAGGCTTCAGGGAGGAAGGAGAGGGGATGCATAAGTAGAGTGTAGGATCTTATTAGGTCAGTGAAACCATGCTGTAATGTCAGGTACATGTCATCAGACATTTGTTAAAATCCATAGAATGTAAAACACAAGAACATCTGAATATAGATGTTGTTCACAACTTAGATCAATCTTGTGCAGGCCAAACAAAACCTGGATGAGAGATGCATCTGGCTTTCAGATCCATATTTTATGACTTCTAAATTCTGTGTGACTAAGAACTGTGAAATTGATTAAAGACCATGGTCAG
Source organism: Arctocebus calabarensis (assembly GCA_963573935.1). Classification (NCBI taxonomy): domain Eukaryota; kingdom Metazoa; phylum Chordata; class Mammalia; order Primates; family Lorisidae; genus Arctocebus; species Arctocebus calabarensis. The sequence continues at coordinate 2,761 of CAUYON010200180.1, read as the reverse complement.
AAATATGGGAAATGTGGCAAGATGACTGAATATAACCAATGGACTTCACTTAATAATAACCTAGTAATATTAGATCATCAATTTTAACAAAGGTATCATACTCATGCAAGATATTGTTAGTGGAGGGAAACTGGAGGAATATGGAGAGGTGGTTTACAAGAACTCTCTGTGCTTTATGCTCACATTTTCCTATACACATAAAACTGCTCTGAAAAATAAAAAAAAAATAAAATAAGTACACTTATTTTTAAAAGGTACCTCTTTAAAAGGTAGATGACTTAAAAGCACAAAATACAAATAGCTTAATAAGAGAATATATCCAAATAGCAATTTGCATTTCATATTTTCAATTATAAAATGAAAGATAAAACACGTTGTATGGTAATGCATTAGTTTTGAAGAATTTTCAACTTTTAGTAATGTGTAAATAATTTTGAAAAATGAATTATCAGGAAATAAAGCCAAAACATAAGTGAGCCAAAATATTCAACTATCTACATCCACACTTTGATAAAATCATATGCGATTGCACTGGGGTTCATAGTGGGCACAGACATGATGATGTAATTCTGAAATGAGAAGAATCAAGTGAATGAAAGAGATTAAAGTTATACGATCATGACAAAGATATTATCTTAGTTACTTGAGAAAATACACACTGGATAAATGAAACTAAATATAATACTATTGCCAGGAATTTTCATTATGGAAAAGCATCGCTTGATAATATATCACATTTATAATTATAGTTTCAAAGTTTAGAGCTAATTTTGTCATTGTTTAACTAATCTTTCATGCAAAATTACCAATTTATCAACAACTTTTACAGATCATATATGCATAACATTGTTGTTATCATTGTTGTCCCCACAATCATCATCATCCTCATCATGGCTAGTATTTGCTGAATTTTCCTGTGTCCCAGACCTACTTTACGTGTATCTATAAAAAGAGAGGAATTAAAATAATTATAACCAACATTGCTCATTTAGTGACAAAAATTGGAGAACATGTGCCAAGTCTCAACCTATTAGTAAATTACAGGTACAGGAAAACCAAACCTTCTACCTAGTTCTTAATCTGACCATATTTAGTTTTCTTTTGTAATAATTAGTGATTACTTATTGTTTCAAAACCTATAACTGATAAGGGGTATTCAATCCTAATTTCCAATGTAAGAATCTTTGGAAAGCTGAAATAATGAGAAAGCCTGCACTTAGGAAGCAGATAGGAGCGAGCCATTTCTGCAGTTCATGGTATAAACACTGCGTGAAGTAGCTAATGGAATTTAAAGGGTCTTGATAGGCTCAACTTTTTTCATGCTTCACATTTCACCATCTTTCTCAAAGTTCCATATTCACTCTGTTGGCTCATATGTTTGATTCAATTTAACTTAAAATTAATGACACTAATTTCTGCGAGAATCGAGAACAATGTGATCAACACTTAGATTTGTCTCCTTTCATAGCTATGGGGGTCACAGTTCCCTGAGGCAAAGCCACAGGCAGAACTTAATAAAGGAAAGAAATGTTGTACATGAATACTCAGGGCTTGAACTACTGTCTAAAACATTCAGAATGGTAGAAGAAGACATATTGGTGCTTGGGATAGAGATTGGAAGGAGAGATTCCTCCAGACAGGATACTTTGCATTAACTTTAATGTTCTAAACAATTTCGTTCATGACTTACTGAGTAAAAAGGAAAGGCAGTTTTAGCAGCCTCATTACCAGAGAATATGGTCCTTTTGTAAAGAAACGGTAACGGACATTTTTAAAGAGGCTCCTCTTAGAAAGATAAAATATTGTCAGGTATCGTTTCCTGTATTACATGGCTTCTTTCACTATTCATGAACAGTTTTGTAAATTTTGAAGTGTGTGTGTGTGTGTTTTCCACATCTTTAATTGTACTAGTGTTATATACAGGACAATCCAATTAAATTGTTTATTCAAGCTAGACTTTTGATTTATGAGCTTCAATAGGTCACCTGCTTTATTTACTGAGCAATATCTAGCATGAACCAAATCTTTCATGATCCGTTATAGAGAATGCAATAAATCATAACTGTCTTGCAGAAACTCTGCAAGTGAACCTAATGACAAACAGGAGGAAAACATGTGAATGTATCCTATCTCTTCCCTAGGTATTTTCTTCTTCCTTATTTTTATAGGAATTTACATTTATTAAGAGATATGGGCCAAGATCAACTTTTGTACTTGGCATTTTACTGTCACAGAAGAAAGGTGATTTTATAGCTTCGAATAAGAAATAAATAGTTTGAGAGTGCTTGGGTTAGGAGTGAACCACCGGCAGCTGGGCACAGTGAGACTGTGGAGAGAGGACTTTGGGCATCTCTGCCAGGCAGGATTTGCCCAGAAACCTCACTTTGGGGACACAGGGAGACAGCGTGAGGCTTCTGGACACCCCGAGGAAGGCTAAGGTGGCGGAGATTGGGCAAGTGGTTGCGTCTGTTCATTCGGTCTTATCCTGTCAGTGGCTGTGGGTGGGACAGCAGTTGGACTGCGGGCTGGAGGGACCTTGCCTGTGAACCGTTTGGGTTTCTTTTGGACTTGGCACTCGGTTGAACTGCCTTGGGAGAACTTGGGCAGGAGTGTGGGGGTTTTTTGAGTGTTGTCTGGGGCCCCAGACTGGGCCACCGAGCCAGACGGAGCTGCCAGTGTTTGGTGGTGGGCTGTGTGGAGCCATTGTGGGAGAACTGCCCTGGCCAGCTCCACCCTCAGGGTCCCATGGGACTGAGACACC
>CAUYON010200176.1:0-18178 GCA_963573935.1 Arctocebus calabarensis | reverse complement strand
TGGACTAAAGCTTTTGTCGAAGTCCTTAGTCTTTTCGGACTCAGCATCAAGCAGAACCCTCCAGGTTCTGTTCTCTCTGGGTTTCCTGGCCTCCTTTTCTCATCCATCGCAGAGGGTCAGAGGAGGAAGGAGTTAGAATTTCTCCCCTTGCTCCCCTCCCGGAGGAATCCAGAGAAGTAGAGAGAGGCCCACACGGGTGTCATAAGAGCTCCAAAGTCAGACGGCTCAGGCTGCAAAAGAACTATCTCACTCTCCTCTTTTCAGTTTTCACCTCCCCTCTCCCCTCATCAAGTAGCTATTATCTTTCTAGATCTATGAAATTTAATTATCTACAATACTTCCGTAAACACTAGAGTGCTGACTGTCCCCTCTATCCCTCTGCATACTCACCCTACCCCTGCAAGACACTTCTCAAGAGATACTCTCTGTGCTCAAATAAATGAGGGCAATGCTACTTACCAAGTCTCTCTTGAACATTGGCAATAACTGCTAGTTCATCCGAGGCTGTGAGAAGCTCTCCTGATGTCTACTTTTCATCAAGTGTTTCTCAGATTAAGAGATTATAGAACCACCACCCCCAAATTTAACAAATATCTATTAAGACCCCTCAATTTAGGGAATGTCTTAAATTTTTTTTTTTTTTTTTTTTGAGACAGAGCCTCAAGCTGTCACCCTGGACAGAGTGCTGTGAGCAACCTCCAATTCCTGGGCTCAAGTGAGTCTCCTGCCTCCACTTCCCAAGTAGTTGGGACCACAGGCGCCTGCCACAACACATGGCCATTTTTTGGTTGCAGCCGTCATTGTTGTTTGGTGGGCCCGGGCTGGACTCGAACCCGCCAGCTCAGGTGTACATGGCTGGCGCTTTAGCCAGTTGAGCACAGGCGCCAAGCCAAATGTCTTAAATATTAACAACCCTCACCTTGGATATATTGCCTTCAAAAGCCATTAATTTATTCAACAAACCATTGGGCATTCACCATGCTAGATACTAAGGCTACAAAGACTATTTGTCCTCTGCGGCCCCAAGACTAGTGAGGAAACAGATGGAGGCAGATTCTGATGAGTCCAACTGTGCTGGCAGACAGGACGATGGCTAAGCAGATGTTCAGGAAACTTTGGACCAAGTAATTAATTCTGACACTGGAGTCTGATAATCTTCACAGAACAGGCAACACTTTATCTGAGCCTAGAATACAAGTCTAAGCCCCTTACATCTTTGTAGTAGAAGCTTGTTAGAAATGCAGAATCTCAGGCTCCACCCTAAAACCAACCAAATTAGGGCAGTGCCTGTGGCTCAAGGAGTAGGGCACCGGCTCCAGATATCAGAGGTGATGGGTTCAAGCCCGGCCCCAGTCAAAACTGCAAAAAAAAAAAAAAAAAAACTGAATCAGAACCTGCAATTTAGCAAGATTCCCAGGTGGTCCTTATCTACCTTAATGTTTGTCTTAAAATGGCACATTCCCTTACAAGAATGTAAACAGAATCAAGATGCACCCTTTTTTTTTTTTTTCTTTTGAGACAGAGCCTCAAGCTGTCACCCTGGATAGAGTGCTGTGGCATCACAGCTCACAGCAACCTTCAATTCCCGGGCTCAAGTGAGTCTCCTGTCTCTGCCTCCCAAGTAGCTGGGACCACAGGCGCCCACCACAACGCCTGGCCATTTTTTGGTTGCAGCCATCATTGTTTGGTGGGCCCGGGCTGGATTCCAGCCCGCCAGCTCAGGTATAGGTGGCTGGGGCCTCAGCCCGTTGAGCCACAGGCGCTGACACAAGATGCACTCTTGTGTGGACTTGGCCAAAGACTGACCTAGTGGCCTCAATGCCAGGCCAAGCAGACAGAGTAGGAAGGTAAGACAAGGAAAGACTGGTATTGGCAACAAATGTTTTCTCTCCTGGCCCTCATCTAGCAATGACTGTGATTCAGCTGCAGGTATGTAGGTATATAGGGAACAAGGATAGGTAATGAGGCCACACTGGTGGTCCTTCCTGCCTCGATGCCGCCACGACAGGGTAAGCATAATGCATGTGGTTGAGAAGAAGAGAACAAGCAGGATTCAGAGGGGAGAGGGATGCTTCCAATTACCCTCATCCAGAGACCATCCCTGCCCTGCACAGGCAAGTGGCCAGCCACAGGGCCACAGGGCCAGCGCCCAAGGCTCTGTATGGAGAATTTTTAGACTTTTTTTCCCTCTTGATCTTTAGTTCTGGTCATGGGAGGAAGTGCAGGAAGCATTCTGGACAGCCCAACTCATCAGGAAGCAGAGTCATTCAGGGTAAGTGTACCCAGAGGCTGAGCAGATTAGATGGGTTTTGCAATCTCTTTCCCTTCCTAGGCAGCACATTTGTCCAGGCCTGGACCTGGCCACTACTATGGCAAGCTCTGTGGCTATGCTGAGACTGCAGGCCAGCTGGGCCTGCGTGAGGATTTAGGAGAAGATTCTTCTCACAGACTTGAGCCTGTGGTAGGTAGAGGGTGATTAGCCCAGGTGGAGGGTAACGAAGGGGAAATGAAACTGAAAACCACAACATCGATAACCACAACACAACAAAACAAAATATAGAGATGCCAATACCCACCTTACAGCAGTTTCCCTGCCTCTGCCCCCAGGAGAGGCATTCCCCCTCCACAAGAGGCAGCTGTCTGTGCCTGCCAGAAAGCCCGAGCACATGAGCTGAGTTTCCCACGTCCAGAAGCCACCAGGATGGAGATTTCTTGCTATTCTACCTAAATACTGCATAGGTAAGTCAGGCAGGAATCTGGTAGGCAGAGATAGGATAGGGGAGATAGCATTTTAGGCAGAGAGAAGGGTCCAAGCAAAGGCCCAAAGGCAGGACTACACTTGTCTGGATGAGAAGGATATCAACTTACAAGTCTGTAACCAGTCCTAATTAAGCTGGCCCTGCTGTGTTTTCCACTCTCCAAGGACACTAGTCACACTCTGTACTTATCAGTGATGATTAGAGGTCCATGTTTGCTTCCCAAGAACTGGGCTAGTTCTGACTCAATTCCTTTCCCAGGAGCCCTCTGTACAGTGGCCCAACCTAACCTTTCCTGGAAGAATAAGCACTCCCCTTACCTCTACAGTAGGTACTTAGGACAGATAGTTCAAGTGTAGCTGCTGAAGCAGCCCACTCCCACACACAGCCTGCATCAGAAGGGTCCCTGACTACTGCTTTCTGAAGAAAGAACTCCAAGAGTTCACTGAGGCGCTTGACCCTAACCAGGCCAAAGCATATCTGGAGACAGATTCTTTGGCTGGGACTTTCCAGGGTCAGCATATTTGTTCCTGATAACGTGAACAGAATGGGATGTGTGTGTCTCTTAAAAAACAAAATAGGCCAGGCACTAGGACTCTTAGGCACAGTCTTCAAATCTCCTGCCTCCTGGCCCCTGGCTCTGAAAATAAGACTAATTTCACAACTTAAAGACTAGGGCCAGGGTGGTCACTCATGCCTGTATTCCCAGTACTTTGGGAAGATAAGGCAGGAGGATTTTTTAACTTGAGGCTAGGAGTTAAAAACAAACCTGAGCAACATAGCCAGACTTTATCTCTATAACTTTTTTTAAAGCCTGGTGAATGGTGTGTACCTGAAGTTCCAGCTACTCAGGAAGCTGAAGAAGTTGAAATTTGAGGCTGTAATGTGCCATGGTAGTACCTGGGAATAGCCATTATACCCTAGCCTGGGCAACATAGCATGATCCTTTCTCTAAAAGAAAAAATAATAATAATAAAATAAAATTCTGGTTATAAAAGTAATTTGCATTCATTATGAAAATATTGGAAAACAAAAACAAAAAAAAAAAGGAAAAAATAACCTTCCCAATTCCTCTTAAAGGCAAATTCTTTGTACATTTTGATAAATTTCTTTTCTTTTTTTAATTTCAAATCAATATGAAGGGTACAAATTGTTAGGTTACATTGTTCGCACTTCCAAGGTAAGGTTCAAGTTGTAGGTGAGCCCCTCACCTGGGGGCGAGCTGCACACCCTCACATTGTGCACATTAGGTGAGATCCCACAATTACCCTCCTTCCTGCTGCCAATCTCACTCCCCTCTTCATTTTCCTCCCTCCCCTTACTAGACTATATTAAGTGTTTTATCATTTGTGTGAATGTGTAATTCTTTATATATTGGTTTCATATTAGTATTGAGTACATTGGATATATTTTTTTCCATTCTTTTTTTTTGTTTGTTTTTTGTTTCTTTTCAATTCTTGAGATACTTTAGTAAGAAGAATGTGTTACAGGCTGGGCACGGTGGCTCATGCCTGTAATCCTAGCACTATGGGAGGCTGAGGTGGGTAGATTGCTTGAACTCAGGAGTTAAAGAGCAGTCTCAGCAAGAGCAAGACTCCTGTCTCTGCTAAAAAAATAGAAAAAAACTAGCCTGGTGTCTTGGCAGGCACCTGTAGTCCCAGGTACTCAGGAGACAGAGGCAAGATGATCACTCAAGCCCAAGAGTTTGAGGTTGCTGTGAGCTATGATGTCATGGCACTCTACCCAGGGCAACAGAGTGAGACTCTATATCTGGAAAAAAAAAAAAAAAAGAGTGTTTCAACTCCATCCAGGTAAACATAAAAGATGTAGTCTCTATGTTTTTTAAGGCTGAATAGTATTCCTTGGGATACATATACCAGTTTGTTAATCTACTCATGGGTTGATGGGCACTTGAGTTGCTTTTCACTTGGCAATTAAGAAATGAGCTATAGGCTCGGCGCCTGTGGCTCAGCGGGCTAAGGCACCAGCCACGTACACCTGGGCTGGCGGGTTCGAATCCAGCCTGGGCCCGCCAAACAACAATGATGGCTGCAACCAAAACAAAAATGGCCAGGTGTTGTGGCGGGCGCCTGCGGTCCCAGCTGCTTGGGAGGCGGAGGCAGAAGACTCGCTTGAGCCCAGGAATTGGAGGTTGCTGTGAGCTGGGATGCCACGCTACTCTATCCAGGGTGACAGCTTGAGGCTCTGTCTCAAAAAAATAAATAAATAAATAAATAAATATTCTGGCGCAAATGTCTTTGTGGTGAAATGACTTTTGTTCTTCTGGGTAGATACCTAGTAATGGAATTGTGGGGTCAAATGGAAGGTAGACTTTTAGTACATTTTGGTAAGTTTTTTACAAATATTTTTTCTATGTGTATTTGTGTATAGGCAGTCCTGGGTTGAGAATGAGGTAGGTTCTGTAGGTTTGTTCTTTTTTTTTTTTTTTTTTTTTGAGAGAAAGTGTTATTTTGTTGCCCTTGGTAGAGTGCCATGTCATCATAGCTCACAGCAACCTCAAACTCCTGGGCTCAAGTGATTCTCTTGCCTCAGCCTCCCAAGTAGCTGGGACTACAGGCACCTACCACAACGCCTAGGTATTTTTTTTTTTTTCTTGAGACAGAGCCTCAAGCTATCACCCTGGATAGAGTGCTGTGACATCACAGCTCACAGCAATCTCCAATTCCTGGGCTCAAGAGAGTCTCTTGCCTCCACCTCCCAAGTAGCTGGGACTACAGGCGCCCGCCACCACGCCCGGCCATTTTTTGGTTGCAGCCGTCATTGTTGTTTGGCAGGCCCAGGCTGGAATTGAACCTGCCAGCTCAGGTGTATGTGGCTGGCACGTTAGCCCGTTGAGCCACAGGCGCCGAGCCCTTGCCTAGGTATTTTTAGAGACAGGGTCTTGCTGTGGCTCAGGCTGATGTCAAACCTGTGAGCTCAGGCTGTCCACCCACCTTCGTCTCCCAAGTGTTCAGGTTACAGATGTGAGCCCTGGCACCCAGCCCCTGTAGATTTGTTCTTAAGATGAATTTGTATGTAAGTTGGAACAGGTACATTTACCTATTTCCTAAAATAGCCTCTGTTCATAAATGTGAGTCATATGTCAATCAGGTGTTTGTAATTTGGGGATTGCCTGTACACATTTAACATAGTTGAGATCATAATGACCATACATTTCATCCACTACCTTTTCACTTAGCAGTACATTATAAACTCTTACTCATTAACATTTGCTGAAATCATAATATCCCATCCTATGTTTCTATAAATTAGTTAGCCATATTCCTATAGTGATTATAGATTTAGAACATACTTCAGCTGGGAACGTACAGAGAAATGATTTTTGTATTCTTTTCCTCTAAGTGACGTAGTCTTCTTCACACTGTCCTACCCACTAGTTAATAGGGAAAATTAACAAAGGGCCAAACTAAAGAATAATCTGAAGCAGTAATTTAAATAGCCTGCTTTACAAAAAAAATAGCTGCCTTTAGCTTTTCACTTTCTACCTAATCCCATTTTGCATGTCAGAAATCTCCTCTTTCTCTTTGTATTACTTCTATTAGAAATTCTAATCTCCGTCCTCCCCTCTTCCTCATGAATGCTGTAGAAAACAGGTAGTTTACTCTATGTGGTTGTTGAAGAGTTTAATGAAGGGATTGTTTACAAACATGCTGCCAAGCCTGAAGTAACAAATAAGAAATGGTGGAGCAATCAGAGTAGGGATGTGGGAGGGCATTATCACCCTGAGGCCCAAGGAGCAGCAGTACTGGCTACAGCAGTGGGAGGAGGCAGGAATCTAGGTGGGAGAATGCAGCCATTGCCTACTTGAGGTCTGGCAGAGAGAGAGGTAGGGAAATACATATCCTGACATCTCTCTCACCCTGCCCTCACATTCTTTCCAGTGCCTCCGATTAGTAGAACAGGACTGGATGGCAGAGTGATTAGTATTTTGCAGAGGTCAACTTCCTCCTGCACAAGGCAGGATGAAAAACAGTGGGCCTTGGTGGGCGGTGCCTGTGGCTCAGCGAGTAGGGCGCTGGCCCCATATACCAAGGGTGGCGGGTTCAAACCAGCCCCGGCTGAACTGCATCAAAAAATAGCCGGGTATTGTGGCGGGCTCCTGTAGTCCCAGCTACTTGGGAGCCTGAAGCAAGAGAATCGCCTAAGCCCAAGAGCTGGAGGTTGTTGTGAGCTGACTCCACAGCACTCTACCAAGGGTGATAGAGTGAGACTCTGTCTCTACAAAAAACAAAAAAAAAACAAAAACAAAACAGTGGGCCTTGGATCTGCGGGATCAGGTGGAAAACAACCAGCTCACATGATTTGTGCTGAAGCGGGAAAAGACAAAAGAAATTTCTTTGCACACTAGGAAATAAGCATTTTCAAAATCTACTGTACTATTCCCATTACATATCTATTATTGGGTTTCTAAATTATTTCTCATTTTTGCTTTTATAAATAATATTGTCTTAAAAGGGGACTTCTCTGAAACTCATGTTCTAATAAAATGAATACCCAATCTCCCAGAGTCAGATTTTATTAATATTTGTTAAGTTGCTTTTGTTTGTAGATTACAGAAACATACCAGAACTCACTTAAGCTAAAAAAATTTAAAAAGTAGGACATTAATTATTATTAGTATTGGGTAGTTTCACAGGGCCTGTGGACTTCAGGGACACAGTAGTATTCATGGGTTTAAATGGCAGCAGGCCCCTGTGACTTTACCACAATCCTTCTTTTTGCATACCTCTTTAATTCTTCTTTTTTGCTCTACAGACCAGCTTCTTCTACTTTATCAGTCCACACAGAAGAAGAGGAGGCCACCTAGTAGTCTCAAGTTTATCACTATCTAAACTAGTCACCTAGAGAAAAAGACTGAATCTTATATCTTAGCCCCTCTATCAGTCAGAGTCCAGTCAGAAGAGAGAAACCACACAGTAATTTGAAAAGAGATAGTTTAACATAAAGAATAGAGGTTGGAGCATTAAATTAAAAGTTTAGCCTAAAGCTGCCTCCTTAAATATTTCAAGTTCTCTCTAAAGGTTTCTCTGTGCAGAGTGAACTATAATCTGCCAGCTCAGGTGTATGTGGCTGGTGCCTTAGCTGCTTGAGCCACAGGAGCCAAGCCTCTTTCTTTTTCTTTCTTTTTTTTTTTTTTTTTTTGAGACAGAGCCTCAAGCTGTCACCCTGGATAGAGTGCTGTGGCATCACAGCTCATAGCAACCTCCAATTCCTGGGCTCAAGCGAGTCTCCTGCTTCCGCCTCCCAAGTAGCTGGGATTACAGGCACCCACCACAATGCCCGGCTATTTTTTGGTTGCAGCCATCATTGTTGTTTGGCGGGCCGGAATGGATTCGAACCCGCCAGCTCAGGTGTACGTGGCTGGCGCCCTAGCTGCTTGAGCCACAGGCGCCGAGCCTTTCTTTCTTTTTCTTTCTCTCTCTCTCTCTCTTTCTTTCTTTCTCTCCTTCCTTCCTTCCCTCCCTCCCTCTCTTCCTCCCTTCCTTCCTTCCTTTCTTTTCCAGACAGAGTCTCACTATGTCACCCTCTGTAGAGAGCTATGGTGTCACAGCTCACAGCAACCTCAAACTTTTGGGGTTTAAGCAAATCTCTTGCCTCAGCCTGCCAAGTAGTGGGACTATAGGTGCCGGCCACAATGCCTGGATATTTTTTTATTGCAGTTGTCATTGTTGTTTACCTGGCTTGGGCCGGACTCGAATTCGACAGCCTTGGTGTATGTGGCTGGAGCTGTAACCACCGTGCTATAGGAGTCGAGCCTTCACTTTCTTTTTTTTCATCATTAATCCTCTCTGACCACATGACAGTGACAGAGTCACTCTGAACCTATTTTGGTTCACAGGTGGGGGGTTGGGGAGGTGTTGTCCAAATCTCCAATAGTTCTTTGCTTAATTAAACTCTACTTAATTCAATTTGCCTGAAGTTTTTATGTTAGCAGGAATAATTAGGAATTGGAAATAAGAAGTAAAAAGAATTCTAGAGAGTATTGGGGTAGTGGCTATAAGGAGCAGCTACTGCCCCTAGGGCTGAGATAGAGCAGCTGAGGGAGAAACCCACCGTACCCCCATCCATGGCTGAGATCCAGATCTTGTTGGAGAGGGTGTGGCTGCAGTTCACTCAATTGTAGAGAAGGCACCATGGAAATTGCTAAAAATTCATTTTCTAGGATGCTTGGGAGGTATCTGCCAGAGTCACCTTTGGTGGGGGTTGGGGGACGCTGTTGGCCTTTGGTTGATGCTGGCCACCATGTCCTGAAGGAGCCAGATGCTGGAGAAGCCATCTGCCTGGGAACCTGATGCTGAGGAAGTTGCTTGCACTGCAGGAGCAGGTCACTGGAGAAGTTGTCTATGCTATAGAACTCAAGTGCTGCATGCTACAGGGGCCTGCTGAGCAGAAAACATGAGACTAAGAAAAACAGTTTCTTCCTCCTAAGGTATATCTTTAGTGGCCTTTATTGATAAAGCTTAACATCTGTCAGTTGGCAAAGGAAAAACATTTCAATTGTCCAGCTACATTTTTTCAGAGCAGGCAATGAAGGTTGAATTTTAAGATGAACGACGATAGATTAGCACAATCCCAAATCCATATGATCAAAGAAAGAACTATGATTGGTCCAGCTGGTGCCCCCCCCACACTGCTCAGTCACCTGTGCTAAGAATGGAACTGATTACTAAAGGAGATGCAATCAGCATGGAAAAGCAGTGCAGAAAAGCAAACTGGTCACCAAGCAGGCTCCACTTTCCAGAGGAGAGAAACACTTGGTAAAAAGAAACAATTGGCCAGGCGTGGTGGCTCACACCTGTAATCCTAGCACCCTGGGAGGCTGAGGTGGGTGGATAGCTTGAGCTAATGAGCTGGAGACCAGCCTGGGCAAAAGCAAGACCTGTTTCTACTAAAAATAGAAAAACTGAGGCAAGAGGATCATCATGGCACTCTACCCAGGGTGACAGCTTGAGTCTCTGACTCAAAAAAAAAAAAAAAAAAAATGTCAGGGTGGTGCCTGTGGCTCAGTGAGTAGGTGCCAGCCCCATATACTAGCGGTAACTGGTTCAAAACCCAGCCCTAGCCAAAAAATGCAAAAACTAACTAACTAACTAACTAACTAACTAAATAAATAAATAAATAAAATAGTTGCCATCATGCTTTAGGGGGGAGGATGGGTGGAGAAAAGGTAATCAGTGGAACCACACCTACAGTGCAATTTACTAAATGTAGACTATAAATGTCTTAACATAATAAGAAAATGTCGTGAAGGCTATGTTAACCAGTTTGATGAAAATATTTTAAATTGTATATAAAACCCCAATGCACCCCATGATTGCATTAATGTACACAGCTATGATGTAATAAAAAAATAAAAAAATAGGGTGGTGCCTGTGGCTCAAGGAGTAGGGTGCCAGCCCCGTATGCCAGAGGTGGTGGGTTCAAACCTGGCCCCAGCCAAAAAATAAATAAAGAAAAGAAAAGAAAAAAGAAAAAAGAAACAAGCACTCAGTCACTAGACAACTTGTCTCTCCTTCCTATAGATCAGGGACATCTCAACAGGGCTAATTATGGTTTGGAAGGTATTCCTCAAGAATGTCCTTTTCCTTTTATTCAAACATGCTGTGCTACCCAACTAGCCTTCTGGTTTTTCTTCTTATCTACCACAATACCAATTGGGGGAACAGATGTGAGCAGTGGATACATATATAATGCTGTTTGGAAAAGGATGTCACCTTCTGTGGACCAATAAGTTGGCATTCAGTGGTTAAATCAGCCTTGGGCAGTGTTAGTGAGAGTAAGTCTTTCCTTACAGAACCATACCATATTTCTGTGGTCTGAGCCCTTGGGGAGAGAAACTAGTCTCTGTCCTGGGGAAACTGAGAACCGGGTTTTCGCCTCGAGGGACTCAATCAGAGTGCTTTCCTGAAGGAGCTGGAGCCTGCACCCTAGACAACATCATTGCTGGCACATTCCCCAAAGGAGAACCCTGCAAAACATAATTGGACATGGATAAAGCATATTCTAGAAATGTCTAAGCAACAACCATTATCTGACTGCTAGACTTATAGGCTGTTTCCAGTCTTTCATTATTACAGACACATACGTATAACACAGGATGAACATCTTTGTGATTAGTGATCATTACTAGTTGAGATTTTGCTATTGTTTTGTTTTTGTATTTCAAGTGGTTCCCTTAGGATAGATGATCAGAATCAGAAATAAAATGATGTAAAATCCCATCCTCCTCTATTTGGGGGGGGGGAGGGGGAAGAACATGAATATTTTATAGATTCTCTAGAACTATGACCCAGGATTTCAGAAGCTTAGTACCAATTACAGTCCCACTGGAGATCGTTTCAGGACATCCTGACTTCCATAGAACATTATAGTGTAAAAGGTGTGAGTGTATATGTGTGTGTGTATTGGTGCTCAGACATAAAATCTTTATTTGCATTTCTCTAGTTACTATTTGGGTTAGATATTCATGCCAGTATCTGTTAATCTCTTGCCTTCTTTTGAGAATTATCTATTCAGGTTCTTCACAATACAGAAGTATTTTATTTCAGTCTCTGGGGAATTTAATGTCCCAGATTCTTTATCCTGTCCTCTTTTCGATGGAGAGGGACTCTGCTCCCACCTCCAAATCTTTTGGAAATACTCCTGTAAATCCAAGTTCCTTTGGCAGAAGACTGTGCTTGGGTGGCTAAGAGCTTCAGTGAGACTGGAAACAAGGGTATTAGAGTCTTGAAGCAGGCAAAGCCTGTTGAGATTTCATCCTCATTTGGAGATTCTTTAAAGAAAAGGGACTAATATGTGTATAATTTTATTTTCTGTCTCAATTTTTTACACCCCAGAGCAACTATGGATGTTTTTCTTCTCTTTATTTATTTTTTTTATAATTTTATTGAATCATAATTCTGTACATTGGTGCAATCATAGGGCACGATTCATATACATTCAGAAATGTTTTGATTGTACTGTTACAGATAGTCTTCTCTTTATTTTTAACTCAGAATGAATCTCTAAATAAACTCTGTTCTTCTGAGGAGGCTTCAAACACATATCTAAATAAAATGTGTCATATAAAAGGTGCTTTTTTTTTTGCCACTCCCACTGTGTTACCGATTAGCCTTAAAAGAAAGAAAAAAGAAAAAAGAGAAAGTGCTTTGTTTAAGTCATGTGATGAATTATCAGAGGAATCTCCTTACCACCCACTGAGCTCTGTGCCTTCTTTGGCTCAGGGGTGGGAGAAAAACTTTCTTTCTTCCTCCTCCACCACTTTCCCTTCTAAGACTGACTCAGAGAATATGGTTTGCCTGGAGAAAACTGCAAACAGGTGGGAAGCAGGTGGCAAGTAGAAGGCAGTCATATGCATTGAAGTTAAGTGTGGCGCAGTATGTGTGGGAATGCAAGAGGTGACAGCAACTCATTCATATGTGGAGTGGGACTTGATAATGGTAATCAAGGGACTTGGGAGAGGAGAGGCCAGGAGTAGTGACCTTAAATGATGAGCAGGGTTTGGAAATATAGTGAAGAAGCCAGAAATACAGTAAAGAAGTTTCTATCAGCTCCTGTCCACTAGTAGCACCAGGAATTCTGGTTCTGTGTTGCTGCTGAAGATAGTTGCATGTCCAACATCTATCCATCTGTCCACATGAACATGTATGCATACGTTCATGTGATGTATGTATGTACATCATTTGTTCATTCTTCTGCAATCCCTCCATCTTTCCTTCTGTTCTTTCACTATCTACCAAGGTCCTACCCTGTGTTGTGTGATCAAGGCACACATACACGTATTAGTAAGACAAGATTTTCACCTTTAAGGAACACACAGCCTAGTCATTAGCTGGACAATTTAAAAATAGGTAAAAACACGGGGCAGTAAGTACACCTTATATATGTGTATAGTACTGCAAGGGTGCTCATATAATGTTCCTTGCCCCAAACAGCTTTACCTGACCACCCAATCTGAAATATGTTCCTATTTAGCTTCCTTTTTTTTGTCTTACAAACATTTTATTTAATCCACAAACTAATCATACACAGTGATTTTACTTTACTTTAAAGATGAGAAAGTAGACTCAGAGAGGTAAAGAAACTTTCCAAATTTCACTTAGCTAGTTAAGTAGCAGAGCTTGATTAGATCCTGAATTTGGCAGATTTCAAAGCCTCTGTTCTTAAGCACATTACTATAATCAGATCATATTAAATAAGTACGACCTTGGTTACATTCAAAAGTGTACCAAA
The DNA here is from genome assembly GCA_963573935.1 of Arctocebus calabarensis. Taxonomy (NCBI): domain Eukaryota; kingdom Metazoa; phylum Chordata; class Mammalia; order Primates; family Lorisidae; genus Arctocebus; species Arctocebus calabarensis. The sequence goes on along the minus strand of CAUYON010200176.1, from coordinate 5,168 downwards.
AGATTAAAGTAAAAATACATCAAAGGTATTAATAGAGATTACCTTAGGTGATTATCTATCCTGTGTATACTTTTTATTTTTATAAGTGTTCTACAATAAATGTGTATCACTTGAATAGTCCAGACTAACAAAAAAATGGTGGTGTGAGGGAATAAAGAACTTTTGGTTTGGAACTAATGGAAAAGATTTAGGCTCTAGATATAAACACAGATATATAAGTGAGGACTTAAACAATTGTTGTAGATGAGACTGCAATGCAATGTGTAGAACATAAATAGAATTATGAACAGCAACACTCAAGACATAGGGAGGAAAAAAGAAATCAGAGTATTAATTCCTCTTTCCAGAAACAGAAACATTTCTAGAAAATTTCTATAAATGGATAAAGCATACAACATTACTAACAAGATCATGCCCTTTATATGAAAACATGCCACTCATCAGAGACTTGAACGGATATGCTGATAAACTGCACATGCATCTACTGCAAGTTGTTATGACAATAATAATGATTACTATTTAGCTTCTTATTATTATTCTTTCTCATAATATTCTTTTCTTTCAGGGCATTTATCACAATTTATTATTATATACTTAATGACTTTTTTTTTTTTTTTTGCTTAATATGTCTCCCCTAGTTGACTGGAAACTCTCTAGGGGTAAATTCAGTGTCACTTCTGCTTATCATTGAATACTCAATGTCCATCTGGCACATGGCAGGCACTCAGCAGATATTCATGGAATCAATTGATAAATAAGCACTGACCACACACCCCTGGGTGATTACCACTGAATCAGTGGTTCTCAAAGTTTAATATTTGGACCAGTAGGATTTTTTTTTTAGAGACAGAGTCTCACTTTGTAGAGTAGAGTGCTGTAGCATCACAGCTCACAGCAACCTCCAACTCCCGGGCTTAAGCAATTCTCTTGCCTCAGCCTCCCGAGTAGTTGGGACTACAGGCACCCGCCACAATGCCTGGCTATTTTTTTATTGCAGTTTGGCTGGGGCTGGGTTTGAACCCTTGGTATATGGGACTAGTGCCCTACTCACTGAGCCACATGTGCTGCCTGGACCAGTAGGATTAACAGCACCTGTGAACTTCTTAGAGTGAAAATTCTTGATCCCACCCCAGACCAGAATCAAAATCATTAACTTGGGGGAAGAATCCCACCAATGTATTTTAACAAAGCTTCTGGCTCATTCTGTTGCATACTAAATTGTGAGAACATTATACTAAATTAATAAAAGATATCTAGTATATTTTAGATACCTATGGATTTTAACACAGAGATAAGAGTGATTCTGCCTTAATTGGGAAATACTTCATGGAGAAGGTGGTATTTTCAAGGCAGCTTCCAGCTAGATTAGCCTTGGAAAAGCAATTGAGGCAAAGAACTATATACCCAAAGGCACATAGACATGGATTTGCATGGCCTTTGGAGAGATCTACAAGTAGTTCTGTGGAGAGTCCTGAAAGTGGCAGGAAATGGGATAGCTCTGAGATAGAGAGAGATGTAGGCTGGGTCTTGAATGCCAGGTGCTAAGCAGGGAGGTAACGTGCGTCCTACTCCTCCGTCCTGCAGCTGTTCTGCCTGTTCAGAGTTAGGCTTCTCTGACCTCACTTCCCTACTCCTGTCTTCTCTCTTCCTCTTTTCTTCCCCTCCTCCCTCTTCTCTTTTCTTCTCTCTTCCTTTGGGAGTGAGACAGCTGAGCTCCTAGACCACCCTGTCCTCTTCTACCTGGCCAACCCACTCATGTCAGTTCTGCCTGAGCCGTCTGGTCTGAAGCTCTGGAGCCAGGCCTGGCCTGGCTGCTCAGACAGGGCAACACTCAAGTATGTGCAGAGGGAGACACGCAGGTGCACTTGCTAGTGGAGTGGGGGGCGCACTGGACCTTCCAGGGCTCTACAGAAACAGCCTCTTTCCCTGGAGACTTCCTGCTCCAGAAGATGGGGCAGCAGAGTTAAGGTTGGGGGTTTCTTGGGACTGAGGCTTGCGTCACTCAGCACCACCTTCCCCAGGAGATCTGGCTCCAGGCTTTACTCTCTCCTCTTCGGTGACTCACAACAGAATTGGTCTCCAGGATGTTTAACCTAATTATGCCTGGCAGTGAGGAAAGTTGATAACCGCCTTTGTAATAATAGATACTATTCATTGAGCACTTGGTGTACTGGCACTGTGAGTTACCTATACCTGTAGTTCTCAACTTTATGCACGCCAATGCCCCCTTTTCATAGCAAATGTTATGCAATGCTACCTTTAGCACTACATATACTATAACCAAACTACATCTCAGATTCATAAAATTAAACCACAAAGTGTCACAACTAACATAAGGGGGAAAAATTTATAACACAAGAATATACATTTAAATATGTACATGCTTCTACAGATCACAGCTAGAAGAGATAGTAGTCATAAGCTGGCACCTTACACAGATTCCTTGTGAATGTGCACCAGTTATAAATGAAGACTAATACAGGTGTGTTACATTATTGACTTAAATACCGCCAGAACGGGAGGCGCCCATAGCTCATGTGGTAGGGCCCCGGCCACATACACCGAGGCTGGCAGGTTTGAACCCGGTCCAGGCCAGCTAAACAACAATGACAACTGTAACAACAACAAAAAAAATACGTGGGCGTTGTGAAAGGCGCCTGTAGTCTCAGCTACTAGGGAGGCTGAAGCAAGAGAATCACTTAAGACCAAGAGTTGGAGGTTGCTGTGAGCTGTGATGCAACAGCACTCTACCGAGGGTGACATAGTCAGACTGTCTCCAAAAAAAAAAAAAAAACAGTTGGGGGGGGGTGTCTCAGCAGCTCGGACGGCGGGAGGAGCGCAGCTTCGTGAAGGCTCTGGGCCCGCAGAAGCCGGAGAGGAAGGTCCGCTCTGCCCAAGGAGCGGGGACGGAAGAGCCCGAGAGGAGGTGGGCGCGGTTGTCAGCTGACCCTGCTCCTGCGAGAGTGGAAACGAAGCCCAAAAAGGCAGCGGCAAGGGATCAATCTTCAGACAAAAAAGTGCGCCCAAAAGGGAAAAGAGGAGCCAAGGGAAAGCAGGCTGATGTGGCCAACCAAGAAACTAAAGAAGATTTACCAGCAGAAAACGGAGAAACCAAAACCGAGGAGAATCCAACCGCTGACGGAAGCAGGAGAGAAAGAGGCCAAGTCTGATTAGTATCACATCCCACGTCTTATCAGTGGGCCCCGTCTCCCTTCTTGTACAATCCAGAGGAATATTTTTATCAACGATTTGGTGAATGCAAGTTTTTTAGTAGCTCTAGAAACGTTTTTAAGAAGGAGGGAATCCCACTTCATCCCATTTTTAAGTGTAAATGCCTTTTTTAAAGAGGTAAAATCATTGGCTGGTTGTTTATTTTTTGGTACAACCAGAAAATAGTGTGGGATGTTGAATTAGTGGGAGACTTTGACTGTCTTGGGTGTGAGCTTAACATTCCATAGAGGGGGGTTAGTTTTTATATCCTGTAATACAAAACATAGTAAATGGCAATGTGGAGTCCCAGTCCTGCCTTTAATGTTTGAACATATTAAATTACTTCTATTCCCATGTTGTTTTGTAGTAGAGTTGTTTCCTAAAGAAAACCACTCCCGTGATCATGCTCTCCATGTCAGAACTGTACCCTCTAACATCTTTGGTTGAGGTGCTCCTGTTTTCCTGATAATTTTGATACTGTGCTGTGAAGGACTGAGAATCTGAGCATGTAGCTTATATGGCAATAAAGTGTGAATTGATGGGACTTACCTAACAGCTTATCAACATTTGAAGATACTGGTACTTGGTATCCTCTTAAGGAAAATTTGCCTCCAAATTTTAATCTGGAAAGTCACTGGAATAACTGTTTAAAAAAGAATTACAATAAATGGCTTTTTAGATTTGGGGTATGTATGTTAAGAATTGTGTGCAAATTGAAATGTCTGTACTGTGTGCTCAACACAACCAATAAAATCTCAACTAAAAAAAAAAAAAGGCAGTGCCTGTGGCTCGGTAGGGTACTGGCCCCATACACTCATGGTGGTGGGTTCGAACCCGGCCCCGGCCAGCTAAAACAGCAGTGGCAACTGCAACAAAAAATAGCCAGGCCTTGTGGCAAGTACCGGTAGTCCCAGCTCCTTGGGAGGCTGAGGCAAGAGAATTGCTTAAGCCCAAGAGTTGGAGGTTGCTGTGAGCTGTGACACCATAACACTCTACCCAGGGTGACAGAGTGAGACCCTGTCTGAAAAAAAAAAATGCCACCAGAACTAGTGACATTCAATTCTACTTTTTCTACAAGGGAGAACTTTGCTGCTGAAGTTCCAAATAAAATAAGAGTCCAGTATTACCTTGATTTGCATGGTGTCCTGCTCTTTTTTGTTTGCCCCTCTGGATGTATACTCCTGGCCTTTCTACTCCACTTTCAGCCCTGGAAGCCTGACCTACCAACCATTCTCAAGTCCCCTGGTTTCCTGTTGAGTTTGTCCTTTGGGAGCTCTGGTAGGAGATGGAGTAAGGGAGAAAGGGTAACTTGGGTTATTTATTTCTTGGGCTACCTCCTTGGTTATATCACTCAGCCAAAGATCACTGCTGCTCTCAGGGTGGCTGCGTTGGGTTGAATGAAGGCCTCCAAAAGATATGTCCACATTGTGATGTTTGGAACCTATGAATGTGACCTTACTTGAAAAAATGGTCTTTGCAGATATAATTAACGATCTTGAGAGGAGACCATGCTAGATGATATGGGTGGGCCCTAAATCCAATGACAAGTGTGCCTCTATAAGAGATAGAAGAGAAGACCTAGGGAAGAGTTGATGGGCACATGAAAATGGAGGCAGAGGTGGGAATTATGCAGCCACAGGCAAGGAACAGCAGAAGCCACCAGAAGCTGGAAGAGGCAAGGAAGGATTCTTCTCTAGGGCCTCTGTACGAACTGTGTGTGGCCTTGCTTTTTTTTTTTGTTTGTTTGTTTTTTGGTTTTTTTTTTGAGACAGAGCCTCAAGCTGTCACCCTGGATAGAGTGCTGTGGCGTCACAGCTCACAGCAACCTCCAACTCCTGGGCTCAAGCGAGTCTCCTGCCTCTGCCTCCCAAGTAGCTGGGACTACAGGCGCCCGCCCTAACGCCCGGCCATTTTTGGTTGCAGCCGTCATTGTTGTTTGGCGGGCCCAGTCTGGATTC
>CAUYON010200172.1:0-13949 GCA_963573935.1 Arctocebus calabarensis | reverse complement strand
CCTCAAGCTGTCACCCTGCAGAGAGTGCCATGGCATCACAGCTCACAGCAACCTCCAATTCCTGGGCTCAAGCGAGTCTCCTGCCTCCACCTACAAGTAGCTGGGACTACAGGCGCCCGCCACAATGCCCGGCTATTTTTTGGTTGCAGCCGTCATTGTTGGATTCGAACCCGCCAGCTCAGGTGAACGTGGCTGGCGCCTTAGCCCGTTGAGCCACAGGCGCCGAGCCTACAAAATATTTTTTAAAATAAGCTGCACTTGGTGGCCAGGGGCGGTGGCTCATGCCTATAATCCTAGCACTCTGGGAGGCCGAGGCAGGTGGATTGCCTGAGCTCATGAGTTCCAGGCAATTGAGACCCTGACCCAGCTATTTGGGAAGCTGAGGAAAGAGAATTTTTTAAGCTCAAGAGTTTGAAGTTGCTATGAGCTGTGACGTCACGGCATTCTACTGAGGGTGAAGTGAGACTCTGTCTGAAATAAAATAAATAAATAAATAAGCTGTGCTTGGTAGCATGTAACTGTATTGCCTGCCACTCAGGAAACTAAGGTGGGACAATGACTTGAGCCAAGGAGTTTGAGGTTACAGTGAACTGTGATTGTGTCACTGCACTATGTCAGCCTGGGTGACAGAGCAAGACCCTAGCTCAAAAAAAAAGAAAGAAAGGAGAGAGGGAGAAAAAAAAGAGGATAAAAAGACAACAAATCCAACAAAGAACTAGTATCTAGAGTATATAAAGAACACTCAAAACTCAACAATAAACAATTCAAAAATCAGAATTTTGATTTTGAAATCTGATTCAAAAATCAGAATCAGAACAATTAGAAAATCAGCAAAATATATAAACAGATTTCTCATAAAGGATATAAGGATGGTAAATGAGCACATGAAAAGAAGTTTGGTATAATTAACCATCACGAAAATGATATAGATTTAAATACAAGATACAACTTGTATGTTGGCTCAGTGGGTTGAGTGCAGGCCCCATATACCAAGGGTGGCGGGTTCAAACCCAGCCCTGGCCAAATTGCAACAAGATATGACTATAATACTACCAGAATGACTAAAATAAAAAAGAGTGACAACATCAAATGCTGGCAAGGATGTGGAGAAACTGGATCACTACTCACATTTGCTGGGTGGGAATCTCAAATGGTCCAACCAGATGGTCCAATGGTCTCTCACAATTGTATATGAAGTTTGGAAGCATCATATATAATTAAACATGCAACTACCATGTGGCCTATCAATTGCATTCTTTGGCATTTACCTCAGATGAATGAAAACTACATGAAAGCTTGTACATAAATATCCATGGCAGCTTTCCTAATAACAGCTTCAGACTGGAAACAACTCAACTCCAGTGAGTGAATGGTTACACTGTAGTACACCCATATAATGAAATATTACTCAGAAATAAAAAACAACACACTATTAATATATACTCCAGGAATTCATTCTGAATAAAAAGAAAACCCAACACTGAAAGGTTTCATGCTATGTGATTCCATTTTTATAACATTCTTTTTTTTTTTTTTATAGACAGCATCTCACTATGTCACCCTCAGTAGAGTACTGTGGCATCACAGCTCACAGCAACCTCAAACTCTTGGGCTTAAGCAATTCTCTTGCCTCAGCCTACCAAGTAGCTGGGACTACAGGCACCCGCCACAACATCTGGCTATTTTTTGTTGTTGTTGCAGTTATTTAGCTGGCCCAGGCCAGTTTGAACCCGCCACAGTTGGTGTATGTGGCTGGCACCATAACCACTGTGCTATGAGAGCTGAACCTATAACATTCTTAAAATGACAAAATTATAGAAATGGAGAAGAGATGGTGGTTGTCAGGAGATATCAAGGGGGTCAGAGAAGGAGAGAAGAGGATATAACTTCATGAGCAGCATGAGGAGTTCCTGTGATAATGAAATTTGTATGAATCTTGATTCTATCAGTATCAATATCCTGGTTGTGATATTCTACTATATTCATCTATAGTTTTGCAAGATGTTACTATTGGGGGAAAGTGGGCAAAGAGTACAAAGGATCTCTCTGCATTATTTCTTACAACTACATTTGAATTTGCAATTATCTCAAAAGTAAAAGTTTAATTATATACATAGTAAACCAGAAGAGAAAAAAAACTTACACACAAACATATTCCCAGAAAGTAACCTAAAGATAAAAAAAAAAAAAATTCCTTATGTCAGTCAACAGAAGCATATGAGTGAAAAATTCATCTGGCTATAGGTTATACTGCTGTATACATTCCTAAGACCTCAGCTCTATTGCAGGAAGGCATGCCTTTAAACAGGAGGATAAGTAGAGTTGCAGAGGTAGAGAGATAAAATGGGGAGGAAAATAGTTATTCCTAGAGAACTTTATAAACATTCTCCATCACCTGGCTTTTCTGTTCTACTCAAATGACCCAAAAGAATGAACAACTATGCCCTCCCTATGGTGGAGACCCTGCAGACACCTGAGGGCAAGGCAAGTCTTGCCTCACATCAGCCAAATCTTACCTAATCTCTTACACATATTTCTCCGCTCCAGTCCCCAAGGCTTCACCCTGCATGCCCTCCCCACCCTCGCAGAATCTCCTTCCCCTAGCTGCCATGCTTCCCAGGGCAGAGCATCTATGCAGACCTCCAATATATCACTGCCTGACTTCTAATCATAGGTTGAGCCCACTGGGTCAGTCTGTAACATTCGTCTCAGTTTTAAAAACATGAGAGGGACATTGCTGGCACAAATCCAGGGGTAATAAATTCTATGTTCTAAAAACAGAGAAACTGAAGTATTTGAAAGTAAGAACTGGCAGGAGACCAAAAGAGCAAAGTCCTCTGGTGGGGTGGGGGGTAGGGGAGAACAGGCTGGTTAGTTACTTGTAGGTCTGTAAGGTGGGCAGATTTCTTTAAAAACCAAACAAAGCACTTTTAGACTGGGGAGACTTAATTGGCATCCAGGGCCAAGAATATGAATAATTTTATATAAAAAGCCTTTCTCAAGTGAGAATTCTGCAATCGAAGCATTCTTACTCTTAATAGCTAAACTTTAAAGGAGAAGAGTATAGAAAAAGATATTTATCCACACATATTTTATAGTGTAAACCATTCATAGTAGCAATGTATAAGTCTAATCTTTTTTTCACCAAGCCAAAAAAGGGTCGATGCTTTTCAGGATTTTGATGTGTAAGAAAATAGAGTCAAGCAGCCCTTGTAGGTTTTAGACAATGCTAGGATACTTGAATTTGTTATTCCCTCAATAAAATGAGAAATTCATTTTGTGCATAAGGTAAAATTAGAGAACTAATAATGGATTCATAGCAATTCTAGATCACTTTGGTAAAGAAGAACAGAAATAGCATATATAAATAGAATTCAAAAATAATAAAAAAGTCTATTCGTCTTAACCATTTCCTTTCTCATACCTTCCCTGTCCATCTAAAATATTAGCAGTGAAGTGAGAGAAAGGCACATGGGAAGACAAACATGCAGAAAACCTGGGACAATTACTCTGTCATTTTCTTTCAAATCGTGTCATTGTAAGCATCATTGGACAAAGATTTATGTATAAAAGTGTTCATTCTGGGTTGCTAAATTCTATCATAACAACAATAATGGGAAACACTCTATGTGTCTAAAAATAGGAAATGTTTAAGTAATTTATGGTATGTTGATACAATGGAATGCTTTGTAGCCATTTAAAAAAACCACATTTTCAAATAGCAAAAATTAAAGAATGAAAATACCTACTAATGGTGGGAAAAAAGAGGAAAGGGAACTCTCATACAATGGCAGTGGAAAAGTGAATTGTTTAAGCCTTTTAGAAAAGTAATCTGGGGTCAGGCATGGTAGCTCAGGCATCTGGGAGGCCGACATGGGAGGATCATTTGAATTCAGGAGTTTAAGACCAATCTAAGAGCAAGACCCTGGCTCTACAAAAAATTAAAAACAAAAAAATTAGCCAGGATTGGTGACATGTGCCTGTAGTCCCAGCAACATGGGAGGCTGAAGCAGAAGGATCCCTTGAACCCATGAATTTGAGGTTTCAGTGAACTCCTTTGCATGATGATACCACTGCACTCTAGCCCAGGAGACAGAGTGAGACCCTGTTTCAAAAAAAAAAAAAAGAAAAAAAAAAAAAAGAGAGAAAGAGAGAAATAATCTGGTTATAATTTGATTACATCTATCAAAATAAAATTTACACTATTTAGTGGCTCATACCTGTACTCCTAGCACTCTGGAAGGCTAACACGGCAGAATGCCTTGAGCTCAGGAGTTTGAGCCCAGCCTGAGCAAAAGTGAGACCCTGTCTCTACAAATAGAAAAAGCAGCTGGGCATTGTGGCAGGTGCCTGCCGTCCTAGCTACTCAGGAGGCTGAGGCAGGAGGATCTTTAGAACCCTGGAGTTTGAGGTTGCTATAAGCTAGGCTGACACCACAGCACTTTAGCCTGGGCAACAGAGTGAGACTTGTCTCAAAAAAAGAAAAAAAAAATCACTATTTAGGCAAGAATCCTGATGTTAATAAAGAGTGTAAAAAAATAATAATTAGGCTTGGCATCTGTAGCACAGTGGTTATGGCATCAGCCACATAACACTGAGGCTGGCGGGTTCGAGCCCAGCGTGAGCCAGCTAAACAACAGTGAGTACTGCAACAAAAAATAGCCAGGTGTTGTGGCGGGTACCTGTAGTCCCAGCTACCTGGGAGGCTGAGGCAAGAGAATCACTTAAGTCTAAGAGTTTGAGGTTGCTGTGAGCTGTGATGTCACAGTACTCTACCAAAGGTGACATAGTGAGACTCTGTCTCAAAAAAATGTATATATAATAATAATAATAATAATTTAAAACAATAGAAGCAGGTAAGGACTTTGTCCTGGCTTCCTCTACAAACATAGAATGATTTTCATAGATGTAATCCCAACTGAAAGCACTTTGTTCCAACTCTCTGACCACTCTTATGAAGTCAATGGGGGTCCAACCTTGTTAGATCCTCAAGCTTTGCCCTTCTCTTTATATTCCAGACCTTTGGGTAACACCATCTCTAACTTGGCAACTATTCAATAATGTTTATGGGCCATACATATTGTCCATCTTTTTTTTTTTTAAACAGAGTCTCACTCTGTCCCCCCAGGGTAGAGTACCATGATGTCATCATAGCTCACAGCAACCTCAAACTCTTTTTTTTTTTTTTTGTAGAGACAAAATCTCACTTTATCGCCCTTGGTAGAGTGCCATGGCGTCACACAGCTCACAGCAACCTCCAGCTCTTGGGCTTAGGTGATTCTCCTGCCTCAACCTCCCAAGTAGCTGGGACTACAGGCGCCCGCCACAGTGCCCAGCTATTTTTTTGTTTTGCAGTTCAGCCGAGGCCGGGTTTGAACCTGCCACCTTCGGTATATGAGGCTGGCACCCTACTCGATGAGCCACAGGTGCCGCTCAACCTCAAACTCTTTAATTCAAGCCATCCTGTTGCCTCAGCTTCCTAAGTAGCTGGGACTACAGTGGCCACCATGACAGCTGGCTAATTTTTCTATTTTTAGTACAGACAGATCCCAGTCTTCCTCAGGCTGGTCTCAAACTCCTGAGCTCAGGAGATTCACCAGCGTTGGCCTCCCACAGTGATGGGATTATAGGCATGAGCCACCACTCCCAGTCTTCTAGTCCATCTAGACCCTTACTTTCCCCATCCCACCACACAATTATGTTAAAAGTTGCCCCATCTGGTTAACTCTAAATGTGCAATGTGTCTCCCACTGTCCTTTTTCCTCATTCCTACACCCTCTGTCCTGACTGAAGACTGTACTACGTGACTTTGCAAATGGTATAAGCAGGTTTTCCTGCTTCCTTAGCCTCTCTGTTCCTATTTATTTTATACACCATGACCAGGGTACTTCTTTTTTTTTTTTGGTAGAGACAGAGTCTCACTTTATCGCCCTCAGTAGAGTGCTGTGGCATTGCACAGCTCACAGCAACCTCCAACTCCTGGGCTTAGGCAATTCTCTTGCCTCAGCCTCCCAAGTAGCTGGGACCACAGGCACCCGCCACAGTGCCCGGCTATTTTTGTTGTTGTTGCAGTTTTGGCCAGAGCTGGGTTTGAACCCGCCACCCTCGGTATATGGGGTCAGCGCCTTACTGACTGAGCCACAGGCGCTGCTGACCAGGGTAATTCTATGTGAAGCTATGACCATGATACTCTCCAGCCCAGAACACTTGGTGCCTCCTCACTGGGTAGATAGTAATGCTCAACTCCCAGTGCAGCACTCCAAGTTTCCAAGTACCTGGCTCTAAACATGGTCTAAACTTGCAGCTCCTGTGCCTTTGTACATTGAACCAGCATACTGGGTTGAATAGTGTCCCCCCTAATTCCTGTCTACCTGGAATCTCAGAAGGTAGCCTTGTTATGAAGTAGCGTCTTGGTGGATGTAATTTGTTAAGATGAGGTCTTGTTGGATTAGGGTGGGCACCAAACCCAATGACTGACCCTTTAAGAAGACCATGTGAAAACACAGAAACCCACAGGGAAGATGGCCATGTGAAAATGGATGCAGCTACAAGGCAAGGATTGCCAACGATTGCCAGCAGCTACCAGAAACTAGAAAGAATCAAGGCAGAATTCTTCCTTTGAACCTTTTCAGGCAGCATGGCCCTGCTGACACCTTAATGTTTGACTTTCACCTTCCAGAACTGTGACAGCATAAACTTTTATTGTTTTAAGCCATCAAGTTAGTGGTAATTTGTTACAGTAGCCCTAGAAAAGTAATTCATCTGGCAGCAGTTTTTTAGTGGTAAACAAAACAAAACTCAATTTAGCTTAGGAATAAAGAAAAATGTATCATGAATACATTACCATATTTCAGGGAATCCAAGAGCAGAAATGCAGCTGAGCCTCATGAAACATAGCCAGAATCAGAGACACAAAGGCCACTTGGGTTCTTTCTCTATGACATTTTACCCCCTTTTATTATTTATTATTATTATTTTCTTAAAGATAGAGGATCTCACTATTTTGCCAGGCTGGGGTGCAGAGGCTGTTCACATATGTGATCATACCTAGAAGAGACTAGAACTCCCTGGACTCAACTGACCCTTCTGCCTCAGCCTCCCCATTGGCAGTGCCACCATGCTTGACTTCCTCTTTATCTATACATTATTTTTCTCTCGCTCACTTCCTCTCTCTGACTCTTCCTCTCTCCATTTCTGAAGGGAATTCAAGTTTACTTTTAATACCGAAAGAGAAATTGACTACTTTTTCTCAAAAAAACTCAAAAGAGAACTGACTGGTCTGTTGGGTGAGAATCCCACCAACATTCACTGCCCAATAACATGTGCTCAGAAGGTAGCAATAGGTGGGACTGAGACCACTCTGACAGCACCATCTGGAGAAAGTGATATTGCAAGGACAGGGGAAAGATAGCGTAGTTTCCTGATAGTCACACTTCCCTTTTTCTAGAAATCCCTCTTTCTCTTATCTTTACCTCTACTTGTTGAAATTGTACATTTGTTTCAAGGTTGGGCTTAAATGTCACCTTTCATGTCATTCTCTGCCATTAGAACATGAATCTGCAAAAGCAGAAACCATGTATCTTATTCCTGTCACTACTCTCTTCCCCTAAGCAGACTAAGACAGAAACCTGTAGCTGCTCCTTGAAGCCCTCCCGGACCTACCATCTTAGACTTCACCTCATCCTCCTTCAGGCTTCTATGGTACTTTGTTTGAACTTCTTTTATGGTATTTGCCATATTCTAGCTTTTTTTGAAGAAACTTGTGAACGCATATTTTTCTCTCTCCAACGTGTCAGCTCCCTGTAGATAGGGTCCATCTACTACTTTGCACCTAAGTCAGGCTGAAACTCTTTGTTCAATATAATGTAATTTTCCGTCCCACCCCTCAATAATCCAACTACCAACATGTAAAGGTAGTCAAAATACATACATAAAGTCAATGTATTTTGGTTCCTTGTATATGACCTAGATTCTACTATTCCCCACTCACATGATAGACTGGAACCACATCTTCTCACATATAGTAGTGAAGATCCCTCTTCTGCCATCATGGCTGGGCCTGGGAGCTTAGTGCCTGGAGGAAGGCTTCCTACCAGGCCCTGAGTCCTGAGGGGAGGAGGGGGAGACAGAGGTAGGGGAAAAGGGGATGTAGGCACACTGCCAAGAACCTGGGCAGGGAGATGGCCGGGGGGATACAAGGGATGATCAGAGCAGCTGTGAGGGGTGAGGGGGAGTGTTTACCTGTGTCACAGAGAAAAACGCCAGAGACCAATGATTGAGGGCTAAGCAGACAAGTTTTACTGCCAAGCAGGGATCGCAGCCCTGCAAAGTGTAGACAGGGAAAGATGAAGTTGGGAGAGGAGAAATGGGGTAGGTCTTGTCAAGTCAAGGTTCTACACATGATCTAGGTCCCTTGTTAGGAAAGGAAACCTAATGTTGATGGGCTAGAGATTGGTGGGCTCCTCATCTGGGCCTGCTGGGCACCCCTGAGCCGGATGTGAGGAGAAGACCCCTTGGCCTGATCTCCCAGTAACAGCTGTTGATGCCCCCCACACTGTACCTCCCCGTGAAGGTAGGGACTGCGCACCGAACTCCACCCTGGACAGGACTGTCTGACTGATAGAGCCAGCCGCGGAAGAGCAGGACTCCTGGAAGGAGTGGCAACCGGGAGGTCATGGTGGCTCATCACTGGATGCTGAAACCTGTGCGAAGAGCAGCAGAGCCAGGCACTTCGCAGAGACTGGTGCAGACAGGAGGCCACCACTGTCCTGCTTCAAAGAGCAGACCCTCCCTTGGGCACCAGGACTTCTGAGGCTCCCTTCCGCACCTCGAGGCCATCTCAAGCAAAGAACAGGAAGCAAGAGTTGGGTTTTGATGGAAAACAAACAAACAAAAAGTAGTTAATAGGAAATTAAAGGGTGCTCCTGCCCCCAACTCAGCTGGGTAAAGGGTTCAGGAGTAAGACCAGTTATACAACATGATAAAACCACAATATTACAACCAAAAATGAAATGTGGACTCCGTGCCTATAGCTCAGTGGCTAGGGTGCCAGCCACATACAGGTTTGAACCTTGCCTGGGTCTGGTAAACATCAATGACAACTGCAACAAAAAAATAGCCAGGCATTGTGGCGGGCACTTATAGTCCCTTAGGAGGCAGAAGCAAGAGAATTGCTTAAGTCCAAGAGTTTGAGGTTGCTTTGAGCTGTGACCCTGCCACACTCTATTAAGGGTGACATAGTGAGTCTGTCTAAAAAAAAAAAAGAAAGAAAAAGAAAAAGGAAATGTGAAACTCTGCCACCCAGTGTCCTTCAGTGTTTGGAATATGGTGAATTCTGCAGCGTTTATGCCAGGACCCTCTTCTGGTTTTTACTGTACTGTATTCTTTGCTTAACACGGCCACAGTTAGTTCTGCGGGTCAGTTAGGAGTCCCTTGGACAATCAAAGAGCAAGTTAATAAAGAAAGACCATTATAGCATATGCTCAATGTCTTTGGAGAGACAAGAGTCACGCTGTGAATTGGTATTAAGGCCTGTGCATCACTTACTGCATGCACAGCGCACAGTGAGCACACTGTGGGGAGTGGGAGACGAACCCAGCCGGGGGCTCAGCTCCTGCTTCCCATCCTCCACCCTCCGTCCTTGGCACTGAGGAGCACCTGAGCTCAGCTCTTCAGCCGGCAACTAGGGTCAGGGCCACGCTTATTCCACAGGGCCTGGCCATCAGCCGAAATCTCTTCCCTTTTCCTCCTTCCCTAAGTGCTATCCAAGTGAATATATTTACTCAGAGCTGACTTTTGTAGATATAAGAAATTATTCAGAAGTTACTTGGCTTTGAAAATTAATATTTTACTTTACAGAATCAAAACCTGAGGGGATTTCTTTTGTAAGGTTGTAGATGCGACTTACAAATATTACAGATAAAGCCATATTTAAACAATTTGAGAGTGCTTTTGACTAATGTTTCGTCACATTTACAAATTTACTTAATTAACCTACTTTAAATATTTTAACTGCATTTATAAATTTAATATAATCAATTTTGTTAAGTACTTCAGTTACATGACTGACAAAAAATATCCTTTCCAAGTACTTAAAGTAATTTATAAAATCTAATAAATTAATCTTATAAATATGTTAATTTTAGTTTCTTTTAAATATCTAATATTACATTTATGTTTTGAAATAGTTCCACTTGAAATCACAAAAGTAAATCTATTACTTAGATTATTCTTTTTAAATAAGTACTACAAATCTAATATGTTTTTCTAATAGGTCATATTCTCTTAAACACTGTAAATGCTTAAAATAATAAATATATATAGTCCTTTGCACAAAAATACTTATAACAGTAGAATCACTGTAAGTTGGCCACCCAAAGGGCTGTAATAAACCAGTCAATATACAGAGGTGATTAACATAAGGAAAGAGGCCTATTGTACTGGTACGCAAATGTGGTGCACTTCCAGTCTATGGAAATTAGGTCAACTTGGCTCGGTTCCTGTAGCTCAAGTGGCTAAGGTGCCAGCCACATACATCTGAGCTGGTGGGTTCGAATCCAGCCCAGGCCCACCAAACAACAATGATGGTGGCAACCAAAAAAGAGCTAGGTGTTGTGGCGGCGCCTGTAGTCCCAGCTACTTGGGAGGCGGAGGCAGGAGAATTGCTTGAGCCCAGGAGTTGGAGGTTGCTGTGAGCTGTGATGCCACGGGACTCTACCCAGGGCGACAGCTTGAGGCTCTGCTTCAAAAAAAAAAAAGAAAGTAATTAGGTCAACTTAAGATGGTAGTAAAGGTAGGGACATGGTTAACTATGGGAGTTAACCCTATGGTTTGGGTTTTTTGGAGACAGTCTCACTTTGTTGCCCTTGGTAGAGTGCCGTGGTGTCACAGCTCACAGAAACCTCAAACTCCTGGGCTCAAGCAATTCTCATGCTTCAGTTTCCTGAGTAGCTGGATATTTTTAGAGGTGGTATCTTGCTCTGGCTGAGGCTGGTCTTGAACCTGTGAGCTCAGGCAATCCAGCCACCTCAGCCTCCCAGAGTTTGTATTTGATTTTCTTAAACATTTCTGTATTTAATTATAACCCTTCTCAGTGTTTCGTTCTGTTTTGTTTTGTTTTATTTCAAAGTCTCACTTGGTCACCCTTGGTAGAGTGCTGTGGCATCTTAGCTCATGATAACCTCAAACTCTTGGGTTTAAGCAATTCCCTTGCCTCAGCCTTCTAGGTAGCTAGGACTATAGGCACCCACCACAACACCTGGCTATTTTTTAGAGGTGGGATCTCGCTCTTGCTCAGGTTGGTTTCAAAGTCATGAGTTCAGGCAATCTACCCACCTTAACCTCCCAGTGCTGGGATTATAGGTATAAGCCACTGCACCCAGCCTTTTTTTCTTTAAACAAACGAATAAAAATCTATTTTCTGAAATTCTGTTGAGCATACATACCTTCCAAAGCTGGTTGAATTACATATGAGTCTGTAGCACAGATATCTAGGGTAATTTTGTTCAGGATGTCACTACCAGGATGAGTCCCTTTTACTCTTAATATGTCATGAACTTCAAAACTTAAAAAAGGTATGATAGACAGCCTCCAAAATGACCTCAATGATTCTCACCACCTGGTAGTCACCCCTGGGCAGCACTTACCCTCTGAACAGGGCTGAACTGTATAATCAACAGCGTGCTGTAGGAAGTGTATAATCAACAGGGTGCTATAGAAACAATGGAGATGGACTTAGTTGTTTGTTTGTTTGAAGCAGCCGCACTGAGAATGAGCCCCATGTGGTTAGCGCACTAAGACACACACTGCCTGTGTAAGTAGTGTAGTTGACGAACAACCCCTCCGCACCACGGAGATTGACTTCTGAAGCTACAGGATAAACGACCTTGCTGCATGTCTCTTACATGCTTTTCGATCATTTACTCAGGAGAAAGCCAGCTACTCCTGCAGCCTGTGGAGCAGCCCAGCCCGTGTGGTCAGGAACTGAGTCCTCCTACCAACAGCCATCGTTAGCTTGCCTATGTATGAATCACCTACCTGGGAAGCAAAACCTGTAGCCTCTGCCAAGCCTTCAGGTAAATGTAGCCCTGGCCAAATTTTGACTGTGTCTTCATGATAGACCCTGACCTAAAACTAAGCCATTTCATTCTTGCCCCTTCCCACCCCTCAAAAATCCAAAAAACCAAAAACACTGACTTTCCCCCAAATACCTGATCCACAGACATCCTGTCAGATAATAAATATGTATTATTATTTTAAGCCTCTAAATTTTGGGGTAATTTGCTACTCTTCAATAAATATATAGGTCCAGGATTCTACAGAGAATCTAAATGGTACCTAAGCCTATGTCTCCTAAGCCTATTTCTGACTCTACTTCATAACTTCAAACAGTGGCGTTCTGCTGCCACCTATCATCACAGCATCCTCCGCGTGACCAGATTGACAGTTTATATTTAAAAGAGTGAAGCAACTTTTCAGAAATCCAGGGCACAAATAAGCACCTCAGACTTAACATGGCTGAAAGAGAACTCTGCATTTTCCTGTCCTTTTGCCTGCTGTCCCGTCTTCCACAGCCCCATAAATGGCATCATCATCCAATTTGTCCCACCAAAATCCTAACAGTCATTCTGGATTCCTTTCTTCTCACAACATTGACAATGCCCTCAGACTCTCCCCAGAACATATCCCGAATTTGTTAACTGTCTTCATCTCCATTCCTATCAGCCTAGAGTGACTAAGCCATCATCTTTCACCAGGACTGCTGCAATAATCTCTTAACTGTAACCCACATGCTTCCCTCTTTTGCTTTCTTTTCTGTTCTTTCTTTCTTTTTTTTTTGAGACAGTCTCATTTTGTTGCCCTCCGTTGTGCTGTCATAGCTCACAGCAACCTCAAACTCTTGGGCTCAAGCGATTCTCTTACTTCAGCCTCCCCAGGAGCTGGGACTACAGGCTCCTGCCACAAAGCATGGCTAATTTTTTAGAGACAGGGTCTCAGTCTAGCTCAGGCTGGTCTCGAGCCTGTGAGCTCAGGCAATCCACTCACTGTGGCCTCCCAAGTGCTGGGATTACAGGCATGAGTCACCATGCCTGCATATTGTTATTGGCTGAGCATGGTGGCTCATGCCTGTAATCCTAACACTTTGGGAGGCCAAGGCGGGAGGATCACTTGAGTTCAGGAGTTTGAAAGCAGCCTGAGCAAGATCCAGACACCTCTCTACTAAAAATAGAAAAATTAGCTGGGCAATGTGGTAGGCACCTGTAGTCCCAACAACTCAAAAGGGAGGCTGAGGCAAGAGGATCACTTGAACCCAGGACTTTGAGGTTGCTGTGAGCTAAATTGATACCAAGCCACTCTAGCCTGGGCAACAGAGTGAGACCTTTTCTCAAGCAAATAAATAAATAAATATAAGTAGTTTGCTATTAACAGTGGAGTGGCTGTGGTCTACTTTAAGGGGCTAGAGGGGATGTAGGACCTGGAGAAGGCAATAGGGGGAATTAACAGATCATGAGAAAAGAAGACAGAAGTATCTTTATGCCTCTATCTCACTTTAGGGAGATGCCACCAACACAAAACGTGAATTTCAGTTTAATCTATTTTGTACAATTGGATCTCAATGCACTATTCTATTCTATTAAGTACTTTCTCTTGATAAGCAAGATAATGTGTTAAATCAATGCTTTAGGCTCGGCGCCTGTGGCTCAGCGGGCTAAGGCGCCAGCCACATACACCTGAGCTGGCGGGTTCAAATCCAGCCCGGGCCCACCAAACAACAATGTTGACTGCAACCAAAAAATGGCCAGGTGCTGTGGTGGGTGCCTCTATTTCCAACTACTTGGGAGGCAGAGGCAAGAGACTCGCTTGAGCCCAGGAATTGGAGGTTGCTGTGAGCTGTGATGCCACAGCACTCTATCCAGGGTGACAACTTGAGGCTCTGTCTCAAAAAAAAA
>CAUYON010200167.1:0-13245 GCA_963573935.1 Arctocebus calabarensis | reverse complement strand
ATTGGTGCAATCATAGGGCACGATTCATATACATTCAGAAATGTTTTGATCGTACTGTTACAGTTAGCCTTCATGGCATTTTCTTGATCACTATATAAAGACATTGATACTCTACATTTAATAAGTTTCCCCAGTACACAGGCAAAATTCTTAAAAAATAACCTCTTTATTTATACCTTGCCCTTTCTTATAATGCTGTGTGTTATCTAACAGATTGAGAAATCTGCGCAGTCCCGTGTCAAGTGTTATGCTCTTGATTTTTCTATACAAGCCATAAAAAACAGTTCTTAAATTTAAATTTGTAAAATTTAAAGTTTGTAATTTAAAATTTTATTAGAAATTTTTTATTTCTCACGTGTTTATGTTCTTATGTTATATCATGAATTCTAGTCCTTTTGGAGAATGAGGCAAAATTTATTAAGCTAGCCTTTTGGCCCAAGAGAACAGGGATTTTCTTCTTTTGGAGAAAAATGTCTCACAGTGTCTCAAACACAATTGGAAGAGCCGCACGAGGCATTGAGTGCTATGACAGGACAGAGTTCTAGTCAAGGGTGACATAGTTAGGAATAAACACAAGTGTGCCACTATTTGGAGGAGACCCACATAGAAATTTAGAGAAAATAAAATTGCCATTATAGGAAATATAACTCACGAGGAGTTACGCTCCAGGGTGGTGTGCCATTTTAGAGCTAAGGATGCCGTGGGAGGGTGAGTCTGAAGGAAGAATTTCAGAGGAAGTTAGTGGATGATAGCCATCAACCGTGAAAACAGCTGCTCTAGGGAAAAGTAAAAAGGGAGTGGCTCTCTGAGAACCACCCAGGAATACCTTGTCATGGGTTTTGTAGACTGGACAGCTGGCCCAGTTGGACTATGAAGAATAACGATTTATTAGATTTGTTGACTTTTTTTAAGTTAAATGTCCTCCTGCTATACAAAGTAACCAGAGTTCCTGCAAGTATAGTTTATGAGCATCTGTCCTGGGGCTCAAACCAAAGACACGGAAACTTCTAGAAATTCACTTAGGTCTTCAGTGACCTAGAAGTGAATAGACTTCTCTGGAAAAAAGGCAGCTTCTTAAAAAC
Source organism: Arctocebus calabarensis (assembly GCA_963573935.1). NCBI lineage: Eukaryota > Metazoa > Chordata > Mammalia > Primates > Lorisidae > Arctocebus > Arctocebus calabarensis. Next base: position 12,163 of record CAUYON010200167.1, on the reverse strand, counting down.
AAAACATAAGCAGCTTTACGGGGGGCACTACATCTTCCCAGCCTACCCCCAAAGGCTGATTTACCACCCTACCTGGATGAACACGAACTGCCAGGTCCATGTTTACCAAACTACACTTCGTGGATAAAATATCTACCAAATATTTTCTCCTAATAATGAAAAATTGTTTTGAAACAAGACTTTCAAATGTTTTATTTTAGTTGGAACACTACAAAAGGCCAGTTACTACAGATCAAATTCGGTGAGCCTTAATCAGATGAGGTTATGTTAGGCCTCATGTGAAGTGCCATGGGCATCTCCAGGCGTCTGAGGGGCCCTTGGCTGTGTGGACCCTCAAGGGTTTCACTTGCAGCAAGAATGAGTTTGTGTGAATAGAGAATCCATCTCTTATTGTTTTGTATTATATTTATCATTATCTTATCTTCACTGTGTGCCAAACAGTTTTCTGTGGAATGATTTATTCTAATAATTAGAAGAAGGCAATATTCTTTAGGTGGATGACTGTTTTGTCTGAGTTATAAAATATAATTTGCTTTTCTCTTTGTGCCATTGTTCCAGAAAAGATTCATCTTTAATTAGTTTGAGGTATACTGTGGCTTACCTTTGTCTCCAAGTAAAAGATTTTTCTTTTTCAGAAACAGATGAATTCTGAGTTGACAAGGTAAAAAATCTGCAGTATGATTTAAAATGCTATATTTTTCCATTAAGAAGTTGCTGCTAAGTTGCTGTAATTGAATATTTTAGGTATTGAACGCCTATTAAAGAAATACTTGTTTGCATTATGTTAGATGTAAATTAGGTGACTCACTTTCTCCATCTCTTTCTCTAGATTTATTTTTAATCCCGTTTCTAAAGCAGAACTAGGACCAAATGAAATTAAAGCATCCTTTTGGTTTGATTGGTCTAATATTCTTCAAAGAGCTGAATATGACTCACAGCCTGTCCCCCTTTTATTAGTAATTAAACTGAGACACTGAAAGATCATATAAGCTCATAATAGCAGATTAAATATCAAGGCTGTAGCCCACCGAACAACACTGCTATGTTTTAACTGATGCTTTTCAATATTATCCTCAGATAATTTAAATATTTGATATTACAACATGGCTAAAGAAAAGTAAAGTAATTAAAAACACTCATTATATTTTGTTATTTTCATTTTTCTTGGAAAGGGGTCTTCACTTTGAAGTGGTGGTGACCATTTCTTCTCTATTAACAAAAACTCTTTTGTTTTTCTCTTAACCAAAGTAATTAATGTACATTATAGCAAATTTAGAAAGTACAGATAAATACAATGAGGAAAGCTAGAAACCATGTACAATCTCACAACTCAAAATTAACCACTATTAATATTTTGGTGTACATTCTTTCAGACATTTCACTGGTGTGTGTTTATGCACACATTTTAAAAAGAATGTCAGTCTTACTTTAAGTTTTACCATCTCTTTCTACATAGAAATGTATATTGAATACATTTTAGTGTCACTTCTTTCACAATGTCCTTTGGCTTGGCTATACCATTATTTATGTAATCAGTCTCCTGTTGTTGAGCACTAACCTTGTTTCCAGTCTTTTCAATGTCATAAACATAGTTGGCATTAATGTTCCATGTAGCCAAATATTTGCCCTCCCTCTTCATTATTTTCTTACAACATATTTCCAGAAGTGAAATTGCTTCTTATGTTATAGTATGAATCCCAGTCCTTTAGGAGAATGAGGCAAAATTTACTAAGGTAGCCTTTTGGCCCAAGAGAACTGGGATTTTCTCCTTTTGGAGAAAAATGTCTGATAGTCTCTCAAACACAATTGAAAGAGGTGGCGCCGTAGCTCAGTGGGCAGGGCGCCTGTCACATACACCGAAGCTGGCAGGTTTGAACCCAGCCTGGGCCAGCTGAAACAACAATGACAATTGCAAAACAACAAAAAATAGCCAGGTGCGTGCCAGGTGCCTGTAGTCCCAGTTCCTTGGGAGGCTGAGGCAAGAGAATCACTTAAGCCCAAGGGTTTGAGGTTGCTGTGAGCTGTGACGTCATGGTACCTTATCCAGGGTGACATAGTGAGACTCTGTCTCAAAAGTGAAACAAACAAACAAAACACAATTGGAAGAGCCACATGAGGCCTTGAGTGCCATGAAAGGACAGTGGGTGAGTGGACACTTCATTTAGTGGCTGAGTGAAAAAAATATGTATGGCATTTAGGCTTTTAGTTCATATTAGTACCTTTTTCTTTAGGAAGATAACACTATTCACATACTAATTTGGTTGTAGCTTATTAGTGTGGTATTTTCAAACTTCACAGCTATTGCTCTTGTGACATTTAAACATACTGACTGTGTAGTGCTCCAAATTGGTAATAAGAGGGTTGAAAATAATTGGCTAGATTCTACAATGCCCCAATTATTTCAGTTATATTAATGTGGCATAATTCTCCCCCCCCCCCCGTATGCTTTTGGCTAGTTGTATCTGGATTCAAAATATATTTTACTATTCTTCTGCAAAATATCTCTAAGAAATTGAAAAAAGGATCCTGTCAGTGGCAGTCTAATATGGTATATTAAAACTTAATCCAAATTCAGGTGAATATCAGCCATTAATCATAGGCCAACATGAGAAGAGAGAATTGGGATGATATTAACCAGAAAAAAGGTTCAAGGCTAATTCTGAAGCAGAACATGTAACCTATTCACTCAGGAGGCTAACAGGCACATTAATGTGCCTACCACTAAAACTGGCAAATGTTTCTAAGCTCACCCAGGTTTGCTGCTCAGATGGATGACACCTGCAGGAAAAAAGCCCAGACATAATTTTAGCCTTTAATCATCTTGTCTTTTCCAAACTGTTTTTTTTTTCCTCTCAAAAAATTTCACTGATGCAGAGATTCTGCATCATTTACATTTTTAGATTTACAAATTGTAAAAATAATTAATATATGCATATCTTTATATTTTCATTAGCATCTATGAATCTCTCTATAAAGTGTAAAGCCAATTTGTGAGGCATGTACCAATCTCATAAAGTCAGAGACAAAGAATTAGGAGATCAACATCTTAATCAAATTTTCCCTCACTAAAAACATTTCTAGCCTCAAAAAGGAACTTGATTCTCGGCAATTTTAACCTAAAATGCTTTTTAAGCTTTTCTTAGACTCCGGCTATCTCAAAATGCAAGTGAGGACAAAATTGGCCCATATGATCAGTTTTTGGTGAATGAACTTATGTCTTAAACAGTAAGCTGTTTCACTTCCTTGTGAAAAAACAAATTTCTTAAAGATAGGTTTCCATTTCATGTTTATAATCCCTAAAGTGCCTAATATTTGATATGTATTTGGGTGGGATGAATGAAAAGGTGCTGTATTTTCATAAAAGGGAAGATATTATTATTACTGTCTACAAATTGTAGTGGAGAAGACACCTGGATAGGTAGGGGTCAAATTTCCAGCTTCTCCTCCAGTGGAAACAGCTATTAGCAATTAGCCAAGTTACTTTTAGTTCGAACTTTTAGTTCTCATAGTTAGCAAATGATGACAGAAATAAATTTTCTTCTTAGAGAACTGATTGTTTTGAGATCAAGAAAAATGCTGTGACAGAATATTGTTATAATCTGATCAGTTCATTTCGTATGAAAATTATTATTGTTATATTGAAGACTTATGCTACTGTTTCCTTATTTCTCTGTGTTGAGGCGGGAATGATGATCTAAATCAACTTCCTTTGTAGGTAGTGTTTAATTTCATCTTAAATTTAACAGCTAGAGATTTTCATTAGAATGGCAAATATATGTGTACCTAATTTTTACTGTATTTAATTATTGTTCTCTTTCTTTCATTTCCTTCTTTTTACTTTAATTGAAATATAATATACTTATAGAAAAGTGCCCAAATCATCAGTGAGGAAGTTCATGTAAACAGCAACTTGATCAAGAAATCAGCATGTCAGTAGTTTCCCCTCTGTTTTTCCCAGTCACTACCTAACTCTCCCCACCCAAAGAGGGGTCAGGGTTCTGGCTCCCAGTACTATCACTTGATTTTTCATGATATTGTGCCAAAATAGACAGACCATTTGCCAAACTGTGTGACACAGAAAATTGTCCAAATGGCCAGTTTTGCCTTTAGGCTTCAATTCTGTTCTTTAAAAATAAAGAGGTTGAACTTGTAAGGTTCTTTTCCATCTTATTGTTTAATGATTCTCCTAAAGGACATGCTCCAAATGTAAATTAGTGCTAGTTTTGTACAACATTTTACACGATTTATCAGCTCAGGCGAAGCTTCACAGAGGGCGTGTTCTAGATAAGAGGTGGCCGTGAACCTCATTCTCTGCCATGAACACAACCCTGCTCAGGCAACATGGGCCTGGGAGGAGGAGGTGAGACAGGACCGAGGAACTAAAGAAACTGAGAGAACTTTATCTCCCCCTTTATGCTGGAAGAGTTGCCTCAAAGAGCTTTCTTCTGCTTGGTCCTCCGGCCAACAACAGGACAGCACATGAAAAGCAGAAAATTCTCTACAATTTGCTCACTTTAAATCTACCATTCAGTTGTGGGTTGAATATGAACTTCTGCCTTTTAGCAATCAAAATACTGTTCTGTAGCAACGCACACTACATAAGTAATTAAAGCTCCTTTTTGCTTTAGGGATATGATCTAGAAGGAACCATTTATTCTGTGACTTCTGTCCTCAGAAGCTGAGTGAGAGGAGGAAGAACGAATTAGGATAACTTCCTCCAAAAGTCGAAATAGTCAGCATGGCCACCTCCCCCGGTCTGTAGCCTGCGCTGTGCTGTCTGTGGGTCTGCTGGAGTTTTAAGAGTCTCTTTATCAAGAGGGATTTATTTAAATAGTTTTGCTCTGTAAACGTTCCTGAATGATTTCTTCAAAGGGAAGGGTTCGTTTTAATGCAGCCAAAGAGATGAGTAGACAAGAACCTCCTTTCCAATAGGCCCAGAACTGCAATGCTCTAAGCCCCCGAGGGAAAGTATACAAATCTCCAGGACTCAAGGAACATTACATGACCCCAGGACTTCCTGTTGAAGGACTGAACCAGGATACAGGTTTTGACCTGTGACCCAAAGTAATCTCTTCCCCAAGATGCTCGTGTTGTGAGATGAGAACTCACATCTCTTTTCCATGAGAAACCCTGGATACAGCCAGTGGTTCAAAGGGACAACAAGAAGTTCATTGCTCCACAATTGTGGTGCCTGGAAGTCCATTTTCAGTTCATAGTCCTGGCTGGCCAGGGACCATGAGTTCACAATATGTAGGTGCTAGATCTTGATCCAACGATGTGGAATCTGGTGTTTTCCCCTTCTGCAGGAGAAAGCGCTATTCATCGGAGGCTGGGTAGTTGCCTTCCCTGCAGCCTGCGCCGGTGAGGGGGATGCTTTCTGCTTACCTTGGTGAAAACTGCTTAAATACAGTCACACTCCCGACCAGCATTTCCCCGGGCTCTTCCGATGTCCAACAAGAAACCCAACCCCCAAATCTAAACACCAGACAAGTAGCTCAAAAATAGAAAATAAATGTTCAAATCTGAAAGCTGTGTGCTTCTGTGATTAAAAATCTTTTTCTTAGCGAGTGGGAGTTGCTTTCATCATTGCTGGTCATATGTTTTTGTTTTTCATTTTCTGGTGGAGAAGTTTTCTAGGGTATTTTTCAAACTTTCCAGCTTAGCAAAGCATTGGCTAAAATTGAAAAGAGAACTAGGCGTTGGGTCGGAGGCAGCCTTAGGTTTGTTCTTGTGGGGGCTGGGGGGGGGGGCAGGTTGCTGACACAGCGAAAATGAGACAAAACATTTGAAACTTCTGGCTTTGTACTTCTCAAATGCCTCTTTTAGAAATCGCTTAAGTCGTTATTAACATCCACCACCCACCTTCCCTTTTTGGTCCTGACATTCGGTAATAATAGATAATGTTGACATATGTTCCCTGCTGGTCAGAAATACTATACTTCTGTGAAAGGTAACATTTTCAAGCTATGACAAAATGTATTTTCCTTGGACAGAACATTAGTTATTGGACTAATCTCAAAATGTGGGCTGTGGGGTAGAAGTTTTAACATTTCAGTTGTGGGAGAAAGTTTGTTGGGAGAGTGAAAGCATCAGTTTGGGGCGTGTTTGGCTTTCACCATTTCTAAAGGTATTGGCATGCTGTCAAACTCTTCTGTCCTTAGGAATGTAAAGGAAACATTCCCAAGTATGTATGAAGAACAGCTGTCCATGGACACAGCAACTTTTACAATGATTATACCCAACTTTCCTGCAGTATGGATTATGGAATCAAAAAATATTTTTTCACTGTGTACCAAAGAATTCTGTTTTATGGGCCAGTTTTGAAGCTTTTAACTGCATGAGACATATGCTACAGTTCTGTTGTTTGTTCCCCATGTGATGTACTATGAAATATGTTTTTAAAAAAAAAGGGGAAAAAAAGGAGAGGGGGGAGTGAGCGAGCGAGAGAGAAAGAGAGAGAGAGAGGAAAGCGTGCGAATTCTGATCAAATGTGGTCCTCAAAACAACTTTGGAAACTAATTTAGGGGATGAGTTAGGAAATGCCCCAGCTGGCTTCCATGCTACCGAAGTCTGAACAGCCCTTTGCAAAACTGGAAAAATTGATTTTGTTTTGAAGGCTCACGCAGACTTTAGTGTTGTGGAAGTTGGACAGAATTTTTATTGAATCTGGTCCTTTGTGTTTTATGACAGTCTGAATGGGTGTTAAGATTCCACGAATAAATCTCCTGCCATTTCTGAAATTTCTGATATAAACATGAGTGCCGTCAATTTGTTCTCTGCACAAATGTCTTTCAGAGTGTTAACAAACATGGTGCTTTGAAGAGTGGGTTGGCCAATGGAGAGCAGTCTGCTTTCCTTGGTGGGGACTTCGGTGTGATTTTCCCTTTGTTTCTCAGTGCAGTGGCTGTGGAGAAATGGGGGCTGCTGGGGGCAGGGTGGAGGGGAATGAGGGCTGGAGGGTAAAGACCAGTGAGCTCTAGGCTGCTTGGGGAAGTGGTGTTAATGGCTTTCAATTAAAAATCTGGCCAAATCATTACATCAAGAGGACTCTGATTGCCCCTCAACACATGTTTCTGTTACTTTCTTCAGTGTCTTAGGTGAATTACTGGGAGAACATAGATAGCATAGATGAGAATATATTTTTAAAATATCATCTTCCTATATTTCTGCATCAGTTTGTAATTTTTTCAGAGTACTTTAAACTCAAATGTCAAATTGATAATACCCTTAAATTAGTTTCCAACTAAATACTGTAATTTAAAAGAAGCAAGCCAAAAAAAAAAAAATCTTCATTTATATGATAAAAGTTAGGTCATGGACAATGTAAACATTTTTGAAGGAGAATCATGATAGAGTTTCAGGGAATGTTATGTTTTACAATTAATGGCAGCCAGCAAAAAATTGCATATTATATAATTTAAAGTTTTATAATGTACAACTATCATCAGAGCTATCGCTCTGAACCTAGTATTGGGTTTTCATCTTGAAGCATAAGCCCAAACCTTAGGGGGTTAGATCTTATTTTTCAGAGATTTAATGCCCAAACTAGAGCTGTGATAGCTCCTTTTTCCTGGATCAACAAGAATTTATTATGTGGTTAAACTGTCCAACAGCATCCAGCTCTTTACTTAATTTTTACGTACTTGCCCTTCTAGGGTGGTTATCTGATATACAGAGTCATTCCCTAGCCATATTCTCCCCTACATGCTGTCCTTCATGGAGACTTAGTGAAGAATCTGAGTTGTCCTTTAGTCGTTCATGGTGAAATCAATGCACTAACGGGGGTGCTTCACGGGAGATTTCAATACACTTTATTACTGGCATTGTAAGTCTGACCTGTAACTTGATGTATTTCTTTTGTGGGCCAAATTATGCCCTCTGTTTTTGACTTGAGATTCTCATTGAAGTGGTAGTTACCAAGTAGAAGAATACTAAAAATGTTCAGCCAAATTCTGCTCTCCATTCCTATCATGTAACTCCCAGTGAAGTTAATTATGACTTAGTAAGAACTAGTGCTACAATGTCTTAGGGGCTTTGGAACTCTGAGATCTGCCATCCAAGACACCAGGCCAACGGTCTGCCTTTAAATATCTCATTTTAAGAGGTGCATGGACTCTATGGAAGGTAAGAAAGGGCTATGCCAGTAACTACACATGTAACGGTGTTTAAATAGTAGAATTTAACTTCTTTGAACTTTAAGAAGCTTGATCTTTTTGTAGTTTCCCTCTTTGGGGGAGAATCTATTTTATAGAAGCTTTAATTCTCTCTAGTGCATTGAGTTCACTGGTATGAGTTATCTCCAGTTCCATTCTCCCAACATCCCTTAACTGTGATAATATATAATTTTTATTTCCATTAATTGTAAAATATTTGCTTAAGTCATCACTGCTTAGCTATTATTTCCTGGAGCTAAACCATTATCTTACTTAAATACAGATGTTTATATTATGCATAATACAATTTCTGTCATAAGAATACTTTATAACTTTTCAGAATACTTTGCCTCTCATTTAGCATATGTCTCCGTTTAGCCTTTTATTTTTTTAATTAAAAAAGGGCCTTATAAGCTATCAGATAATATAGTATATGCCACCCTTGTAGGATTTTGTCATCGTATAAATTAGGATATCACATGGTTTTGTATGAGTGAAACACACTCCAATAAGGACCATCAGTTGGGTTGTCTCAAGGTAAGACTTCTCTGAAAGTTGGTATGTGGAGCTGGCCAACCTCTGGAATCTTCTTGTTAGTACCTAGGGGCCCTGAGAGCATCTTGACATGTGTGTTAGGAACTGCACAGGTCAGGGAAAGTAGTGGAGATTGTCTAGTTATGTTTCCTGTGGGAATCCAAAGGCAGTTGAGCCTGGGTTTACTTTAAAAGGCTTTCTAAGTCAGTGTTGTAGAGCAATTAACTCACCGTTGGTTTGACAAGGACTGATTTTAGCTGCCTTTAGGGTTGTCCAAAAGTTCAAAGTGGTCTTTCTGTAGTTTGCTAACAAAGCTACTGGGTGAAAAGAGGGATTGAAAATTCCGGTTTAAAATTGGAAGTACAAGAGCTTAGGGCTAGAAGGAGCCTCCTTCTTTCTTCTCCCTTTCTTCTTTCTCTCCTTTTCTCTTCTCTCATTCTTACTCCTTCCCTTTTTCCTTCTCTCTGTAAGCATTTGTTGAACTCCGGGTATTTGCCAGGCATTGTAATGGTCACTGGGTATAGACAAGGAGAGACGCAGTTCCTATTCACAAGGCATTTATATTCTAGTTGAATTGAAGCTCAAGAAGAGTAATAATTATTTAAGGCACACAGAGTGCATAAGATCTTTAAGGCCTGGCCAGTGACATGATTATTTGTCTTACTCTGTAGCTAAACATAAACATAACGTTAAACTCTAAAGTCAGGTCAATAAATACCGACAAAAGTTTTGGTTTTGTGTAGGATAAATGTTTTATTTTTTAAAAAGCCTTTCTAAATGAAATGATTTTTCAAGTTAATTTTTTTCCAACTTTTTGATACCGCCTCCTAGTTAGTACTTGATGGACCTGTTGGATCATCTATGGGTGAAAATTCCTGACCCATGTTGGGCTTTTAGAGATGACTTTTAAGAGTAAGTGATGTTTGAGTTGACTCTTGAAGAACTTGAAGGTACATATAGGTTGTTGAGGAGTGGGTGAGGTGCTCTACCTGGGGGTAGAGGAAAGGGCAGGATTTGGGGGATGGTATGTGTCTTAAGCAGGTTAAGTTTTTTCTTTCTCTTTTTTTTTAAAATGCAAACTCATTGAGAAAAAAATGGTGGCCGTGGTTTGGTATATTTGGAGCATAGAGTTAGGGGGTGTGAGGAGATTAGAACCTGTATGGCATGTTGAAAATTTTGGATGTCATCTGCAAGGAATGTGGCAATATTGAGAAGTTTGATAAGAGAACAATAGATTTATAGTCACACTAACAACTCACCTGACAGAGTTGAGAAGACACTGGGCATGGAGTTGAGGCTGGTGTTGGGGAGAATAGTTGAGATGCTATTGTAATTCTCAGGAAGTAATGGGAAAGTCTAAAAGAATCTATGAAATTGAAATGTTGGGGACGAAAGGAGGAAAGGCGCTCAGAATGACATTCATGCTTCTGGCTTTTTGACTGGGTGACTAGTGATTTCTTTCACTGAAATTTGGAAATTAAGAGAAGAAAAATATCCAGAAGGGACTGATGTATTCTGTTTTACATACCTTGGATTTGATATCTTTCTGAGACATCTGATGGAGAACTCTGTTGGCTTAGCCTCAGAGCAATAGTTGAGACAGCTGAGGCTGAAAGGGGTTGCAAGGTCTCCTACTGCGCCAGATTAATGGATTTGGAATTCATTTTTGTCCTCTATTCCATCTATTAATACCTGATCCAATATACTCAGCATTTGTAAATCTCTACTAGAATATGTGGTTTGTGGGTTAGCTAGTGTGAATCTCTGTTGATTATGGAATAATCTTTATCCAACATCAACCCCAAGACTCAAGTTGAGCTCCAATCTTTTTAATTTCTAAATGCCAATGATTCATCACAATCCAAGTCCTCTGCCTTTAGGTAAATACAATGAAACTCTGCTATTGCCCCTTACCTATGGCTTGCTAGGATAGACGGAAATAGGAGTGGGGTCATTTGTGGAAGCTATGCCAATATAGGTCCAGCTCTGGATAAACCCCACACTCTGGCCCTGGGCATTTCATTGGCATCAGAGATAGGATCTTGGGAACAGGTGAACAGACCTGTTCTTAGACACAGGGTGCTTAACTGGGGCCCATGGTCTGCCAGAGCTGGACTCACAGAAAGTCTTCAAGAACACGAATACTGCTTGGGATCAGCGCAGGCTGGAGTCCCAGCCCCAATACTCAGCAGCCATTAAAAAGGAAAAAGCTTTCTGCCATTTGATTTCCTCATATGCAAACAGGTATGATAATAATAATATCTACCTTGTGGGGTTATTACTGGGATGAAATGAGATGCAGTATGAACTTGTGAACAAAGCACTTGGCACTAAGTAGCAAGGAATAAAATCAGTTCTATTGGTTTCATGGAGAGATTCCAGGGAGTTTGTGAATACTTGAATTATATGCATTGTTTCACAGGAAAATGTGGAAGAATGTATTATTTCATAGTATCTTTCCCTCCCCTGGGAGACAATACATAAATGGCTTTCTCTGGAGTCTCAAAGTAGTTTATAACTTAAAAACAACAATAATAAAAGTCCTGAAGCAAACAAAAAACAAAAATAAAGGTTAACAAAGATAGACTGTCCTCGACAAAGTGGTGAAACAGTTGCTTTTTGGGGGGGGGACAAGGTCTTGCTCTGTAACCCAGGCTGGGATGTATTGGTATGATCCTAGCTCACTGAGGCAGCCTCCATTCCTGTTCCATTCCCTGGCTCTGCCTCCTGAGGACCATGCCACCATGCCTGGCTAATTTTGAAATTGTTTTGTAGAGACAGGGTCTTGCTGTGTTGCCTAGGCTAGTTGCTTAGGCTTAAGCAATCCCCCTGCTTCGGCCTCCCAAAGGGCTAGGAGTGTAGGCTTGAACTACCCTGTCCAGTTAATTGACTTTAAAAAAGTTGACTTAATTTTTTAAGGACAGTTTTAGGTTCACAGCAAAATTGAAAGTACAGAGAGTTCCCATATACCTCCTATCCATACACTGACAACCTTCCCCACTATCACCCTCCCACACCAGAGTGATACATTTGTTATTATTAATGAACCTACATTGACACATCATTATCATCCAAATTGCTTAGTTTATATTTGGTTCACTCTTAGCGTGGTAGTGCACTTTGACACATGTCTAATGATATGTATCTACTTTATGGTATCATATAGACTAGTTTTACTGCCCTAAAAAAATTCCCTGTGCTTCTCTTATTATCCTCCCTTTCTCATTTTTTTTTCCCTAGAAACCACTGGTCTTTTTACTATCTCCAAATGCTGACATTTGCCTTTTCCAGAACGTCATCTGGTTGGGGTTACACAGTATGTGATCCTTTGATTGGTTTCTCTTACATAGTATAATAATATGCATTTAAGGTTCCCCCATGGCTGTGCTTGGCGCGGGGCCGTGCCGGCCCGGCCCGGCGCGGGGCGGGGGGGGGGGGGGGGGGGGGGGGGGGGGGGGGGGGGGGGGGGGGGGGGG
>CAUYON010200157.1:0-15329 GCA_963573935.1 Arctocebus calabarensis | reverse complement strand
GGATGGGACCTGCTTGTGTGTTTCCCCCTGCCAGCTGCCCCTCCGCCAGGCAGGGGGAAACAGTCTGCACCCGTTTCCACAGTTAAGAATTATATTTCTAAAGCGCCAATCCTCCCGATCTCTGTGTCTCACCAGTTGCCCATCCACTCCAATAGTTCACACGGGGAAAGATCCAGAGCTCCCACCCTCTCACCTGCCGACCTGGGAGAGATGGGCTATAGGACCGTCTCCGCCGCCATCTTCTGCCACCATCTTCCTCCGCCTCCTAGGTGATATCTTTAAGTAGTTTTGATTTGTGTTTCTCTGACGATTAGGGACAATGAGCATTTTTTCATGTGTTTTTTGGCCATTAGTCTATCCTCATGAGAAATTCTGAGGTCCTCAAAAAAGACAGTTTGGAGTTATACATTTGGCAAGAGACTAGGAGAATATTTCAAAGGGCTGAGAAAAAAATTACATCAGGAAGTTTTCCAAAATAAACCTCTAAGAAAACAGAGGTCAGGAGCTTACAGTCAGGAAGAAAACTGACTTAAGTCTAGTCAAGCTAAGGGAATCTTAAGGCCATCTTGGTCAGGTGTTATGGTATGTGTTTAACCAGCTCTTGGGAAAGGGGAACCAGTGTCTCTTTTCATTTGATTTCTGAGTTTTCAATCTTCTTTTTGAAAGTCTCCTCCCTACCTCAAATTCATCAATGTTTTCCTAACATCTCTTGTTACAGTTTTAAACATTTTATATTTAAATCTTTAACTCTTTAGCATTTCTTTTTGTTTTAAAATCAAATAGTTTTGAACAGAATCCCCTTTTTAGGGCAGGGATTCATTACTTTAAAAGGACACATTTAAAATTTTTTTATAATTATAAAATTAATGTATATTTATTGTGGTACTTTTGGAATATACATAAAAGTAATCTAACTCTACTACTTAGCATTAACTCACTAATAGCATTTTGGTGTATCTTTTTTATTATTGGCATATATCATTGTGTGTGTAGAAAAGTGCGTTCATATTGAATAAATGGTTTTGTATCCTGCTTTTTAATGTTAAATTTGTAGATGTATAAGAAAATGATCTGGAAATATGTTAAATTTGTAGATGCATAAGAAAACGATCTGGAAATATGGGTCATAAAATGCTATTATTTGAACGTGTATCACCATTACTTCACATGCTTTCGATTGCCAACCACAGAAAACCCAAATATAACCGATCAAAACAGTAAAGGAAATTACTATCTTTTATAACAGTGCTACTCAAAATACCAGTTTGCAAAGTGTTTGTTACCAGTGTGTGATAAGAAACTTGCTCCAGAAGGGAATTCAAACACCACTTAGATCAGTGGATAAATATACACAGTTTCGCCAATGTTTTTGTTTGTTTGTGTTGGTAGTGAGACTCTCAGCGAAGGAAATGGTGCTCTGCTTTATCTTGGCCATGCTGTATCTCTGAGACCTGTTAATGTAAGTTCATGACAGCTACTCCTATATGGACCAAGTTTGAGCAGTACAGGTGTACAAAGAGGAAGGGTTTCCAGGTCTACAGGTCTCACTGCTCAGCAGCAGCCGGGACTTAGTTCTTGGATCTTTTTGTGCGGACATGCTCAGCCTGTTGGCTTGAACCCACAGACTGGCTTCTCTCAAAGTCACAAGCTGGCATCAGCATATGCAGATGGAAAACTAAAGAGGCAAAGAGAAAGCATGTTTTGTGTCCTTTTTAAGAGCAAAAAATATATTAAGCAAATTCACTCTCTTGTTTCACTGGCCACAATTTTATCATGTGCCTGTGCCTAAACCTATTACTGGTGAAGAGAGATTGATCTTACATTACATACAATCCAAAAGGCTTGGGAAATTCTCACCTTCCCCTCAAACACATGACTACTGGCAGGTCTAATTGCTAACAGTTACTACTTGATGGGCTTTTTACAGATCGGGATAATACTACCTGCCTTAAAGGTATCCTATAGGAAACTCAATGGTGTAATGTATATAGAACAGTTAGCAGAAAGTTTGACATTGAATACATACTCCATAACTGTTAGCTATTAATATTTTTAGTGGTATTTTTATTTAAAATCTTTTAATTTGTGCTTTCTTTTTCATTGTAGTTTTGCTTAGATAGTTCTTCCTTAGGTTCCACCAGACTAGACACTTATTTAGCAATGTTTCCCTATTTCGTTGTTTGTTTTGAAAGTTTAGATTGGTGAGTTTATATTTAGTAAGGTTCTCTCTGCAGGAGTCTTCGGAAGACTAGGCAGAGAATGACTTTTTACAGAGAAGACCCTCATGTGTCTGCCCGAGTTTTTAACCTTCTGGGAATTATGAGTTAATGTTCCGGATTGGAGTATCTGCTACCATTTAGAGAGTATACATTTGAACCCCAAATCCAAATAAGGCCTGGTCTCTGAAGGTTAGCTGACAGAGGGTTCCTAGTTTGGTGGGGATCTCAATACCATATTCCTGCCTTGGCCCTTGACCTGATCTCTTTGAGGCCATGAAACGCCAAGGCAATGCTTCATGGATTCATGGAAGCTGTGACTTCAGTGCCTGATTTTTATTATAGTGTAGAGTCCTTCCCACACCTGCTACGTCCCCATAGAATCGTTTTTTGGTGTTTGTAGTGGATTTTGTAAGGTACATGGTCATTTATGTGGATGTGGGTACAAATGAGTGCTGTCCTAGGGCTAATATTTGTTTCACTGATTTTTCTTCATGACATTTAACTTTGCAATTGATCTGATACATTTTAGCATATGATATCAGGTGAGAATTTGATCTGATGTATTTTTTCCAAGTAATTATTGAAATAGAACCACTTATAATTCCTAATTTGCCATATGCTAAATTATATGCAATTAGGTCTATTCCTGGATTTCCTTCTGCTCTATTAATCTATCTCCGTATTTGACAGCAAGCAACACACTTAAAATATTTTCTAAATTATGGCTTCATAGTATTTTTATTATTTATTACACACATTTTTAAAACTTTAATGCTTTCTCATGCATTTTATTCCTCCCGATACATTTTAGACTATGTTATGAAGTATATAATAAGCCATAAATTAATTTTTACATCATTGATATCTTCATAATAGCTAGTCCAATACTATGTTAGGACTGTATTTCTTCAAGCATATACAAAATTTAAACTAAGTGGTTACTTTAGAGAAATTAAATTAGTGGTTAAATCTAAAGTAACAGTGGTGATAGAGAAGATTTCAAAGGGTAAATGATAATGACCAGCCTAACAGGTGTAAGATAATATTTCACTTTGCTTTTGATTTGCATTTCTCTCATGATTAGTGACATTGAGCACCTTTTCATTTTGGCCATTTGTGTCTTTTGAAAAATGTTTATTCAGTTCCTTTGCCTATTGTTAAATTGATTTCTTTTTAGGTTGTTGTTTTTCCTATTTATTTGTGTGAGTTTCTTACATATTTTGGAAGTTAATCCTTTGTTAAATACAGTAGGACCTCTATAAGTTGACCACCCAGGGGACCGTAACAAACTAGTTAACATGCAGAGGTGGTCAACACAAGGAACTAGGCCTACTGTACTGATACGGACATGTGGTACATGTCTAGTCTATGACAACTGGGTGGACTTCAGGAAGTGATCAATGTAGGGAGGTGGTCACCTATGGAGGTTCTACCCGACATGGTTTGCAAATATTTTCTCCCGTCCTGTGGATTGCCTTTTCATTCTGTTGATTGTTTCCTTTGCTCTGTAAAAGCATTTCAATTTGATGTTGTCCCACTGGCTTGTTTTTACTTTTGTTGCAGTGCTTTTGGAGTCATATCTAAAAATTTACTGCCAACGCCAGTAGCAAAGAGCTTTGTCCCTAAATTGTTTTCTAGGAGTTTTATGGTTCCAGATCTTATATTTAAGTTTTTACTCTAATTTAAGTTAATTTTTATACATGATATAAAAAAGAGAGTCCAAAAAGAGTATGGGTGTTCCTTAAAAAATTAAAAATAGAACTGCCAAATCATCTAGCAATCTCACTTCTGGGTATATAGCCAAGGGACATGAAATCAGTATCTTGAAGAGATAACTATACCCCTACATTCATTGCAGCATTATCCACGATAACCAGGATATGGAAACAACCTCAATGTCTATTGGCAGATGAATAGATAAAGAAAATATGATCTATCTATCTATCTATCTATCATTTGTGGCTTAGTTTATTTGTGTTGCTATCACAAAATACCTAATCCTGGGGGAACTTATAAAGAATAGAGTTTTATTTCAGAAAGTTCTGGAGGATGAGAAGTTCTAGATCAAGACACTGACAGGCTTGGTATCTGATGAGGGCCTTGTTTGCTGCTTCTAAGGTGGCACTTTGTAGCTGAATCCTCCAGAGGGGTCAAATGATGTGTCCTCACACAGAGCAAGGCTGAAGGGCAAACGGCATAAGCTAGCACCTTCCACCCCTTTAACAAAGCACTGATCCATTCATGAGGGCATGAGGGCACCTTAGGAAAAGGCTCTGCCACCCAGAAGTATCCAACCTTTTTCTTTTTCCAGTCACATGTTGGAAGAATAAGAGTCATCTAGAGCTACATGTTAAATACACAACCACTAAGGAAAGCTGATTAGCAAAAAAGGGGTCTGTGCATAGTTTTGTCATATCCAACCACAGAGATAAGTAAAAAATATCCTCACAAAATCAGCCTGCGGCCTCTGGGCCACAAGTTGGACACCCCTGCTCTACCTCTTAATACCACCACAAGGGGTTGCATTTTAACATGAATTTTGGAGAACACACATTCAAACTATAGTCCCATACACACATACCCATACAAGATGGAATACTGTTTGCTTATAAAAAAAAGGAAGTCCTTTCACTTGAAACAAGATGTATGAACTTGAGGACATTAAGCCAGGTAAAATAAGCTGGGCACAGAAAGGTCCATACTGTCTGATCTCATTTACATGTGGAATCTGGAACAGCTGAACTCAGAGAAAGAGAGGACTCATAGTCCCTGTTGGTTGCCAAGGGCTGGGGGTGAGGGGGAAATGTGGAGATGTTGATCAAAGGTTATAAATTTCCAGTTATTAGATGATTAAGTTCTAGAGACCTAATGTACAGCATGAGTGTTAAAGAATGTATTAATTAATTTGATTGTGATAATCATTACACAATGTATATGTACATCAAATCATTGTAACATGTACCTTAAATATGTAAAATCTTTGTCAATTAAATATTTTAAAATAAAAAATTCTCAAAAAACCTCAAAAAAGAATAAGTAATGGGTTTTCTTTGTTGGCTAATATAAGTGTTATTTTTGATTTAGGGTAAAGATTAAGGAGGGAAAGAGGGGAGAAGAGGAAGGGTGAAGTCAAGGAAAGGTTATCTATATTTTGAAAGTAGTTCAGTACGTCAAAATTGATTAATCGCTTCCAAATCCCCTTTGACTATAATTCCAAGTTTTGTTACCAGCAAATTCTTATAAAAGCAAACTTGTAGGCAACACCTTTGACTGGCACAAATATTGCAGTCTTTCCTTTTCCTGATTATTCTCTGTAGGAGATAAGGACCATGAAAGTGTCTGAATAATTATCAGTCTGCTTAGATGATTCCTCTTAGAATCATCACGAATTCACCAGGATTCCCCAGTGTCATGAACTGGTGAGAGTTCTTCAGCATATAACCAATGATAGGGATTTTGTAGGGAGCACAGGATATTGGTCTAATGATCCAATTATGAATTGGATATTGATAACCTCTAATAACCTTCCAGCAGTTACTGTGTTCTAAGTTATTTTTGGAATAGGGATTACGTGGACAGTCCTGACTGCTAACTTATGAACGAGGGTCGTAGGGACCTCTGCCGCAGCTCACAATCCTTCCCAGGCTGTCCAGGAGCTTTCAGGAGCACCAGGCCCACACCTGTTGTTGCTTTCCTCTCATGACAAAAGCCATAAGCTACGTTCCCTCATTGTACTCCGGAAGTCCAACTGGTGGTTGCTAAACACTTCTGTTGTGGTTCAGTGGTTCTTTGCTATGTTTGATATTGAGGGGAATCTGTATTGCTATATTAAGGGTATGATACAAGAGAGACTAAAGGTGTTCTGAGCTATATGCTACACTGGCTTTGCCCTGATAACTCCTACTTCTTTGTATTAAGGTAGCAAGATTCTTAAAACAGAGACTTTCCAAAAGAAAGAAAAACATTTTCATCTTACTGTACTAAAGAATAAGACAAAAAATGGAAGCAACTTGGACATCTCTTTTTTTCTGTTTATGTCCTGTCAGTTCTTAAAAATCCATTTCCCGTGTCCCCCCATGACATCTATTGCAGGTACTCTGCTCCTGTGTGTCTGTTCTCCCCTGACTCTTACAGCTCTCAGCTGTACGACTTCATCAAGAGCAAAATCCTCATCATGGATTTTGTTTGCAAATGGCCACTTGCTGGAAGTTCTTTGTGGCACTTTGGTGGTCATTCACAGAGATGAGCAGTGGCAAAAGAAATTGAGTCTCCTGATGATCGTATTCCTAGGGAAGGTCAGACCAGGACATGCTCTGCCTTCTGATCCCTCCTCTCATACTATAAACAAATGTCCTTTTCATGGTCTACTTGGGGACATGCTTTGGGATTTTTATATTTTTGTTGTTAATTTCATTATTTAAAATGGTTACTAAGTGTAGTGTGTAAGTGCTGTCTAGGAAAGTTGTTATGTGCCTTACCAAGAAAATACATCTATTAAATGAGCTTTACAAAGGCACGAAGTATGATGCAATTGGCCATGAATTCAATGGTAATGAATTAACAATGTATTTTAAGTTTGTTGTCTTAACCAAATACACACATAAAACAAAGTTATGTATTCATCAGTTGGTAAAAATATTGTGACCAAAGCTTTTAGGAACCCAACCCTGTGTTTCTCTTAGGAATAATGGTTCACTGTTCACTCAGGTTTTGGGGCAACTATGTAGGACAGAACTACTATGAATAATGAGAATTGACTGCATGCAATTTTTGTATCTCCAGGGTCATGGGAATGATAAATCTCAATACATATTTATTTAGTGAAACATTCAGTGTCTGCTAAACATTACCCATGTTAATGGAAACCACTAATATGAGGAGGTACAGATTAGGGAAGAGCTTCTGTTAGTCCAGAGACTTGGGGATGTCTGTTGGTTGGGGAGGTTCCTATGTGTGGGAAAGGACTGACCTGTGAGCATAGCCAGGACCTTGGATGGTGAGGTGGACATGAGTCTGGAATGAATGGGCCAGGTTCATTGTTGGTGCTTTGCCACTATTTCAGTGTGTAATTTGAGAAAACAATTTTGCCTCTCTAGACCTTAGTTTTGTTATAAGCAAAAGAAGGCAACCTGGCTAGTTTCATTTCTAAGGCCCAGTGAACTTAGAATGTGTAAAGGGGGAACTGGAATTTTCTGGGGTACAAAAAAAAGCTTAAATGGCATATCATTGTCTTTCCATGAGGCCTGAATGCAGAAAGAAATACAAATAACCAAAAGAGTTTTAGTGTCTGGATTTTGCCTTCAACATATTACCATTTTGTAGAAACAATCTCATAGTCAATTCTAAGGAGTGTGTGCTCTATAGTTACACCTTTTGACATAGAAAAGACTGTTTCTGCAAACCTATAGGCATCCGAGTGGTGCTTTGATTCACATTCATCTTAAAGTTTGTAGTTCAGGTCAAATGAAATATTTTCAAAGCTCAATGTGTATTCCCAAAACAGCAATAAATCACTCAGAAAGTTATGTGCTCATTTGCACATGGCTTCAAATTACTGATTTAGCCAGCTGAGGGCACGCATTATGGTTTTTTAGCATATGATTTTTTATTTCTGGTGTTCTGATCATCCAGTAATTAGTGGATACAGATGAAATTACACACTGCTGCCATTGCCTCAGATGGTCAGGTTTTCAGGATGCCAACTCCCAGCTCCTTTGGAGTTGACATAAATATTATGGAAGCAAAAAATTATAGTCATTTGCAGGGAAATCATGTGTTTAATTGCCAAGTGAAGCAAAGGAAAAATAGCAGAAGCATACATCATGTATCAGTTAATGTGAGTGCATTATTGCATGTTGCAAAGGGGTCTAAAAAGACTTTTCAATAGCAAAATGAAAACAAAACTATTCTAAAAAATGCCATCTGTGAAGCCTCCAGATATGTCTGACCGGCTCATTTCCTTTCAAAAATAGTCCCTGCATTCCAAAGATGTTAATAATGAATGGAAATAACCATGGGGTAAAAATGGACTGTGGTTGATGGAGTGTGAGACTTAATGTAAAGAGTTGATATTTAAATAAACATGGAAAGGAATATCCCATAGACACATTTTGTGCAGATATTTTAATGTTTGCTGTAGATGGCACTTTAACACAACACAAGACTCCTCAGATGCTGCACACAGGTGGATTATGTTGGTAATTTCAAACTCGAGATTTACTTGGTGGGACCACACCTACAGTGCATCTTAGAAGGGTACAGGCGAAACTTACTAAATGCAGAATACAAATGTCTTCATACAATAACTAAGAAAATACCATGAAGGCTATGTTAATCAGTTTGATGAAAACAGTTCAGATTGTATATGAAACCAGCACATTGTACCCCTTGATTGCAGTAATGTACACAGCTATGATTTGATAATAAAAAGGGGAAAAAAACAGAAAAAAATACTAATGGTTGTCATCTCCACATTCTTGAAAAATGTTTTCTTCATTGATTGTATATTTATTTCAATTTCTTCTGACTGAGAGGAAGGTGTTTGCATTGGTCACTGATTCTCTTAGAATGTGTGGGTACTGTAATCACAGGGGGCTGGTGTTGCAATAGAAGAAGAAACATAAATCCCTGGACTCTCCTCTCTAAACTTCCTTTGGGGACAGTTGTGTGATAAGCAGACCACTTGACCCACCAGAACCTTTAAGTCTCTGACTGGGAAAACATGTGATTGCCATGAACGTGAACAGAATATGCACCATTGAAGCTGTGGATGCCACCCACCACTTGCCCACCACTTTGTCTGTTGACTCTCAAAAAATCCTTTTGAGAGGACTTTCTTCTGTTTTCTTTTCTTTTCTGAATGTGTTTATCTTCATTCATTTTTTACATGTTTTTTGTTTCTAGTCCTTATCTTAAACATTGTCATTGTTATTAAATTTTAAGGCTTTTAAATTCTGTGAAGGCAAAAAGTGGAAACTTAATTAACACATGTATATGTAAAAATAAAAAAAAATCTTTATTTGGAAAAGAAAGCAGTATTTAATATCCTTTTCAGATTAACTTCGAATATTCTTCTTTGATGCTATGCCAAAATTTGGTTAAGTATTGACCCTTACATATGTATTAGTTGAAGTATAGAACCTGAGTCCATATAAATGAAAATTTCCTTATTCTATTACATACATAATAAAATCCATTGGTCTATCTTGCATTTTACATGACTATGTTTTCTTTGAATGATTTTATATTATCAGACATTGGTCATTTGAGAAATATTGGTTCACCAAATAATAGAGGTTGCCTAAATGTTCACGTTATTTCACATAATTTTAAGATAAGATATGTGTTAACCTTAGTACAGATATATGAAAAGTCTTTAAGTATTGAGCTGTCAAGTTCATGATGGTAGGTAAACATTTTCCAAAATTCTGATTTTTGCTTGAAAGTTTAAAGTTTTTCATTGGCAGGAAATACATTCTGCTTTGTTCTTGACATAATGGGCTTACTTGTTTATTTGCAATAAAATTTTGTCTAATACTCGAAAAAAAGTCCTTTTGACACTACTAAAAGTTCTTCTGGATCTAATAGCTGTTGCTAATGTTTGTGGCAACTCTATAATTTTCTGTTTTAAAATACAGAAAATGTTAAATAAAAATTTTTAAAAAGTAAAAGTTAAGATAAAATGTATTTCATAAAATAAGATATTATCAAAACATCTATCCTTGAGTGGTGGTGCATAGCTGCAGGCCCTGCTGTTTGGAAGACTGAGGCAGAAGGATTGCTTGGGCTCAAGAGTTTGAGGTTGCTGTGAACCATGATTGTACCACTGCTCTCCAGGCTGGTTGGCTGAGTAAGATTGTATCTGTAAAATCAAACGAACGAACAAAGAAACGTCATTATTTGGACAAATTTTATCTTCATTTGGATCAAGTATAAGCCTTGTGGATGGAAATGGCTAACAGAAGAGAAATATTTGCTGGAGCTAAGTGCTGACCACAAACCAATATATGTCTTCATAACTAAATCATAGGTGAATTCACATAACTCAAAATCATAGGTAAATTAATTTCAACTACATTGACCTTCCTTTTTCCAAGATGAAATTGTCAAACAAGAGACCCACGGCCTCATTATTAAGTTGAGGACTAAATATAGTTATTGAACTTGGGTTCAGGGCTTTGAAATGCAAGATTCTGAAATTTACTCATAAATTAAGGCAAAATAGATAATGTTTGAATCAGATATAATCAGGACAAACTCATTTTTCTCCAATCAGTGTTTATTTTTACCTCAGGGGGGAAAAATTGGGTACTACGCAGCCATGATCCATAGTTTGGATGTTCTTTCCCTGTGGGTGACAGTGGACTTAAACTTCAGTAGAAGAATCTTTGAATGTGAGGTACTTGCCCCCACACTGAAATCAGCTGGCTTGGTTGCTTGAGTTCCACCTCCAGAGATATTTACATAATTGAAGTAGGATTCAGCCTGAGAATTGGAATTTATAACAGGTGTACCTCTCCAGGTGATTCTAACATGCAGCCCAAGGTGAGACCTATTGCCAGGTTATAGGACAGATGTAAAATACGTTCTCTAACACTTCAACTAACTGACAAGGTGAGTACCAAAGACATAGAAAGCTTGGTGCTTGAGTGTCTCTTTGATCTCTTCGTAGGATTTCAGGTTTTCCAGGGCCATTTTCGGACCTTATCACAGAGCTATTCATGCTCTTGGAGTTCCCACCCTCCTCATATCAAGCTTATTAAAACAGCCACATCCTACATTAACTATAATTGATAAATAGTTACATGAGTCAGATTGTAGAAAAATTAACTTTTTAAATGTTAATTTTAAAAATTCATTTCATGTTACTGTATTCTCCCAGGCTAGATTCTGAGTAGCGCAGATGAAGATCTTTGCCCTTGCCAGTTCATGTGCAGATACAGTGCTTTGCCCAGCAGCTACTTACAGGATGGTGACAGGGATAGTAACTGACTCTCTTTGTGTGCCCGTCAGTGATGACAGAAGAGCTTTCACCGTAACAGCTGTGAGGCGTGTCTCCCGTGGCTGGCACCGGTCACCTGGCAATGGCACACTGCTTGTCAAAAGAGCACCTTCTGATTTTGGAGATATAGAAAGGTTGCGATCAGGGTCCTTGCTCACTTTGATCTTCAGTCCTAATGCTGCTCAGGAAGCAGCAGCTGGGTAAGGGAGGGTGGCTTCCAATGACCATAGCCTCATACAACAAGATAGATTTTCTAATCCCACCATCACTGAGATTAATGGAGGTGAGACTGACCTTCCTCTCGCTGGTATATCTCAGTCTGTGGGATACTTTTCCTTTCAAACCCATATCTGATCGTCATTTGAACTTGCTTTCAATCATGTAAATGTGATGGAGAACAGGTATTTCCTAAAGAAGTATCCCTAAAAGTTCATGAGTATATGAAGAGATACTCAAAATCAGTTGGAATCAGAGAAAAAATCACATTCAAAGAATAAGAGAACCCTTTACATCAGTGATTCCCTGCCCTGGCTGTGTGCTAAGATAACCCAGAAAGATTTTTCAAAACCCAACACTTAGGCTGTATTCTGAGAGATTCAGATCTAAACATTTTGGGAAACTGGCTTTACTGAAAAGTTCTCCAGGTGTTTTGCAGGCATTTCACACCCCTGAACTGAAGGCCTGTCGCACTGGCAAAAAGTGTGAAGTTGAGTAAGTGCTGAGTAAGTCTCGTGATTCTAGGACCTGGCACTAAGATATTACATTCAAGGTAAAGTCAGACTTATCTACGGCCTAGAAGTCCTGCTACTATGTGGGCATTTTCTTTCTTATAATGTGTATACTTTTTTTCTTTGCTACTCTCTTTATATGAGTAAAAATATATATATACACATTTTACAATTATATAAATTTTCCTCAGCTCCGTCAGGTTACTTGGACAAGGTGTTGGTCAAAACATCATTTGCAGTGACCAGATGCTGGAGACAAGCTACACATCTACCTGGGAAGAGTAGATGGTTCAGTGGAGTGCTGTACCAGTAACGGATTAATTACAGAGGGCACTGTTAATGGGTCTGAAGAAGCACTCATACTCAATTTGCAAAACCTCATACGAAACTCTTCAGCAGGAGAAAGGGAGTGAGGTATGAGGATGAAGATGAAGAAATAAAAGAATAGCCATGCAAGGACCAGAGATGATATTGCACTACAAACCGAGGGGTCAGATTAACACACGCTGTGCACTTACCTCCAAAGAAAAGAAATAAAATGAAATAAATATGTGGGGACAAGCAACAAGTAGTGAGGAGAGCAAAAGGAGTGAGAGGGGAACCTATGGGGAGATTTGACCCCAGACCATCCAGCTGAGCTAAGTGTGGGGTGCTCACTGGGTAGCAGATGAGAAGAGTGTGCTCGGCCTTCAAGCAGGAGTCTGAGTCCATCTGCACATGGCTGAAAAGTCTAGTCTGGACTTGATGATGGTGGGTTCAAGTGGAAGGGCAGGTCTTGGAAGAGGCTTTGGGGGAAGGTCTTAGAAGTAGGTCTTTCATGGATGGGTCAGTTTTGTATGAACAGGAAAGGAAGGGCGTCACAGGGAAACACCCCAGGGAAGGGACACAGGGGTGGTCTCCAGGCACCAAGCAATGGTCCTGGCTTGACTTGAAGGTGCGTGCTGTATGTGTGTGCTTGCGGGAAGTCGCCAAAAACACAATGGAGCAGATGAGAAAGGTTCTCTGGGCTTTGAAAGGCAAGCAAAGGAGTCGGAAACTCAACACAGGGGCAAGTGGAAAGCTGTTGAGAAAGGGTGGACCATGAAGATTGTAGGCAGCAAAGTTTGATCAGGAAACACATGACTCAAGGGATTGTAACAAACTGATTAACACACAGAGGTGGCCAATGTGAAGAACTAGACTGACTGTACATGGAGGTTGAGGTGGGACAATGAAGTTCTCAAGCTCATCCTATAAAAAGTGCTTCATACCTCACTGCTACATACCACTATGGTCACCTTCAAAGTACTTCTCCTGACCATCTGGGGACCACAGTGATACTCAGCAATGAGGTATGTAGCACTTTTTCTAGAATGAGTTCACAAACTTAATTGTCCAACCTTGCATATGTTTTGGCCTTGCTCCTTCTTAGCTGTTTAACCTCTCAGGGCCTTGGTTTTCTTGCCTGTAAAGTTGGGGAAACACCCTCTAGGGTTGTTCTGAGGATTAAATAAGCTAATATGCATTTGTAAAAGGTTTAAAACACTTGCCTGGCACTTAGTAAGTACTGTTTAAATATTTATTCAAGAAATAAGTCTCTTGAGATACAAATGCCTTCTTTTTCTACTTAAGGATTAGTACTGGAGAGTTCCCAGTGTGAAGGCTGACAGGCAAGTATCGTGTGTTAGGGCATGGGCTTTGCAGCCTTCATTTGGAGACAGGACATGGAGGCCACGAAGAGACTGAGTCTTATTTTTAGAAACTATAGCCTGAACATGCAAACCTGTGAGAATTCTTGTGTCTTGATTTTCTTCTCTCCGCAGTGACTACCTTAGTACCTGGGGCAAGCTCTTTGTGTGCAGCCAACCTGGATTTTATGATGAGCACACTTACCCAGAGAAGGTGTGGGTCTCCACCCTCCGACACAGCAGCGTCTCTGCTCAGTAGGCCTGGGACACTGTCCAGCTCTGACCCTGTAGGTGGAGTGGGCTTTGGGTGAGTTGGTACATGCACAGAGCCCGACTCTTTGAGGAGGAGGGAAGCCGTGACCTGAGGTCATTTCACACTGTGCCAGGTGAGGAATGCTTTTGGTTGTTCCCTAATTTTCATAGTATTGTGTTATTTAAACCTGAATCTTTCTTACCAAATGGGGGTGAAAAAAAATTCCTCGATTACACTTCCCAGTCTCTTATGGATGTCAGAAGTTTCTCTTCATCTTTAATTCTATTTGGTTTAGTAATTTTTTGGCTGAGAGATAACAATGAAAGAATAGAGAAAAAAATGAATTCTTCATCATTCCTTTCCTCAAGGAGCTTAAAGATGGATGAAGAAAATGGATAACCACAAATTATTGGTATAAGAGTCATTTAGAAGCAGGATTGAGGGCAATAGGGGCAGAAAATGGGGGTAAGCTTCCCAAGGCAACTTGCAAACTAAGGGGGGGGGTGTTCAAGATGGATTTTTAAAGAAAAGTAGAAGCTTGCTAGGGGGAAAATTGGAACTCAGTTACTCGCTGCCTGTGTGAACTTGGGCAAGTTCTGACGCCTCAGATGCTCAACGTCTTCATGGATGAAATGGGAACACAAGTATTACCTACTCGTAAATGCAGTTGTGAGGATTAAATGAGAAAATGCTTATGAAATGCTTCATGCAACCTGGCACAGCCAGGGCCCTGCAGATGCTTGTTGAGTGCGTGCCTGAATGAGTGAGTGTGCACACAGGTGCACGGCGAGGGAAGATCATGCAAAGCAGGGAGGAGAGACACTCCCTGATCATTATCTGATTAGCTGACTCTTATCCAGTACTCTAATTTGAAAATGTAAATTATGAAGAACCCATGATGTTTGACTCATCACTTGAAGGTCTGCATAAAGAATGGTAAGAATTTGTGCTGTCCTGCGTCTGGAATCCTTTTTTATGCTGTGGATAAGCATTGAGATTTTGCCTTGATTGATTTGTGGGGCAGGATTAGATTCTCTAGTCAGTGGGTATCCCAAATCTGAAAGATGTTAATTGTGAGCTGCAGAACTTCTATTTGTGTTAAAGGCACAAGCTATTGAGGAAGAATTATTTGATGAGAGGGAACCACTGTCTGTTATCCTCAGAGGTTCTGCAATGGGTCATGAATGATCTAGTCACAGGCTTAAAGGGAAGACCTAGATTTAAGATGAGATTGACCGATGTTCAAAGTCCAAAGCTTCAACTTAGTTGTGCACCTGAATTAAGTTATGAAATCTCTTTGAACTTTAATTTTTTTTTTTCTTTTTGAGACAGAGCCTCACGCTGTCGCCCTGGATAGAGTGCTGTGGCATCACAGCTCACAGCAACCTCCAATTCCTGGGCTCAAGCGAGTCTCCTGCCTCTGCCTCCCAAGTAGCTGGGACTACAGGCGCCCACCGCAAT
>CAUYON010200150.1:0-24776 GCA_963573935.1 Arctocebus calabarensis | reverse complement strand
GAATACATCCCCTCTGGAATATAAAATTCCGCAAAGATGAAGAATTTGTCTGAATTGTTTACTTACTGCAAGCATCCAGTAAACAGAACAGTGCCTGGCATATATAGTTCAGTAGTTGGTAGCTTAGGTTTTATTTTTTTTATGTTTGCTCTACACATTCAGAGAAGTCTCCTAACAATGAACTTTAGAATGATCTCTGAACGTATAGTCTTAGTTTGTTAGTTACTCAAGCTATTGAATGAATGATGCCTAAAGAGGTGAGAATAGTGTGCTAAGATCACAAAACTAGTAAACACGGAAACTCAGAGCATTAACTAATTCTCCCAAGGTCAGAGGGAGGGGCAAAATGGGGGTTTAAGTCCAGGTCTGAATTAACCACAGCATATAACCACAGAGCTTTCCACCTCTCCATCCTCCCAAGCCCACACACTGGTCCCTCTCTCCCCATCTGGATGTGCCCAATGGCTGTGTTCCTGACCCACATCCTCCCCTGAAGCCTCTCCGTAACTTCAATCCATTCTTTAATAAAGTTACTCCTTCCTTATTGTGTCCTAAATATTTATATAAAGTTTATCTTCATACAATTATAGCAAAATGCAGCTCAGCCAAGAAAATAAAAAAATATGTTTCAAAAGTAGAAAGAAGGGCGGTGCCTGTGGCTCAGTGAGTAGGGCCCTGGACCCATATACCATGGGTGGCAGGTTCAAACCTGGCCCCGGCCAAACTGCAACAAAAAATAGCTGGGCGTTGTGGCAGGCGCTTGTAGTCCCAGCTAATCGGAGGCTGAGGCATGAGAATTGCCTAAGGCCAAGAGCTGGAGGTTGCTGTGAGCTGTGACACCACGGCACTCTACTGAGGGCAACAAAGTAAGACTGTCTCAAAAAAAAAAAAAAAAAGTGGAAAGAAAAAAATTACCAGTCACTCAGAATCTAGAGACTACTGTAGTTGCTATGTTGTTGCTGTATTCTAGTCTTTTCTATGACATTTGTGCCTCATAGAGATCTTCGTTATAATCAGGGCTACTAGTTACAAATCTTTGGTTCTAATCCCAACATAAGAGCAGTAAAGGTGTACGATGGGCATAGGAAGACATGGGTGGAAGAAACAAGGAGAGGCCGTCTCCCCAGGAGACCTGTTCCAGGAGAACAGGAAAGGACAAGGAGATCTGAGGGCAGGAGTGGAGGTGGGTGGGGCAGGCACTGGGGAGGGTGACAGTAAGAGGGTGGGGGAAGGCGTGGAAGCTGTACACCATAGCAGAGGCTTAGCAATTTTTTTTTGAGACAGAGTCTCACTTTGTTTCTGTCCATAGAGTGCTATAGCATCATAGCTCACAGCAACCTCAAACTCTTGGGCTCAAGAGACCACTTAGGGGTGATAGAGTTCCTGTCAGGAGGTGGAAACTACAGAAGGCAAAGGTCATGAGTCAGGAAGAAGTCAGAGCTCATTGCCAAGGAGAGTGGCCAATGATTGGATGAAAAGTGGAAAACTCAGAAAAAGAGAAAGGGGTCTGCGGGGCTCCATCCTGGAGGTTAGAATTGGCTGGGAACAGGTCTATAAGCTGCAGTGTCCTCAGGGGGATCATCACTACACAGGTGCTTCCCTGGAAGGGAGGCAGTGGTGAGGGAAAGGAAGGGTGGAGGAATGAGCATAGGATGCTTCTCCAGCCAAGGTACTACAAATTTTCCACCAGCTCCCAGACCAAGCCTACATCAGCTGCCCAATCTGCAGGGCCCACCACACCCAGGCCCACTTACTCCTCCCTGTCTGCCTTCTGCCTCTGCTCAGGAGGGCCCTCCACGCCCAGCGAACTGTGTCTTCTCCAGCACTAGTTGCTCGCACCACACCACTTAGCTTGCCTCCCTGTGCAGGGCTGCGGTCTTTCCCAGTGGCCTTGCCTTGCCAGCTGGAGGGGTGCACACAGCACAGTCTCCACAAGCGCCCCTTGACTTGACTTCCCTTGCCAGTCTCCTCATGACCCAGTCCCCAAGTCTGTCAGCTTCTCTCCCTGCTGCTGACAAAGCTGGTCTCAGAGTTGTAGATGACCTTGGGGTATTTGTGCCAAACATTGCTGATCCAGGATCAGCAATCCTGATCTTAGCCTTTTAAGGATGGTTTCTAGCCCAGATTCCTCCAACAACTACCTCAACCAGTTTCAGTGTGCCAACAGATGGCCTGTGCTCCTTGTTTAAAGGCAGATTCTGATGGGGGGCCCCGGGATAAGCTGGAGATCTGTGTTTCTTTTTTTTTCTTTCTTTCTTTTTTTTTTGTTTTTGAGACAGAGCCTCAAGCTGTCACCCTGGATAGAGTGCTGTGGCATCACAGCTCACAGCAACCTCCAATTCCTGGGCTCAAGCGAGTCTCTTGCCTCTGCCTCCCGAGTAGCTGGGACTATAGGCGCCCACCACAACGCCTGGCCATTTTTTGGTTGCAGCCATCATTGTTGTTTGGCGGGCCCCCCGGGCTGGATTCAAACCCACCAGCTCAGGTGTACGTGGCTGGCGCCTTAGCCCAGGTGCTGAGCCGAGATCTGTGTTTCTAACAAACTCTCCAGTGATACTGATGAGCACACTTTGAGTAATGAGGATATGGGTGGCTTTGGGTAGTCAGTTTAATCTCTCTTGGTGCCAGTTTTCTCAACCACCAAATAGAGCTCTTGACAGGTCACTGGGTTACTGTGGGATCAAATGAATTAGTGTTTATGGAAAAAAAAATCAAAGGTACTAGACAAATGTCACATTCACCATCTATCCTGTGTACCACTGTCAGGATGAATGTGATAAAATACACAAAGGCCTGGCTGGCTTAGCAGAAGTGTAATAAATGTCAGTTGCTCCTTTTCCAGAAGCTCCAAGGTAGAATGTGGAATGGTCTGATACCTGGTAGAGAAACTGATAAAAGAGACTGTTGGCAAATTTCAGGCAAGGAAGGGATCCCCCAGAGGTGGGGTGAGGGAAGGAGGATGGAAAGGATGGAGTCTGCTGGGGTTCACATTTCCAAGAAGCCTGGCCACCACATACCTGAAAAAATACAGGCCTGGGCCTTTCCAGGGGGAACACCACCTCCACCCCCACCCCCAGCAAGCACAACTTTATCCACAGAAGCCCCCAGTCTGAGCTAGCATGCTCTGTCCTACAAGCCCCCACGAACTCAGTCTCTGGGGCTGCTCTCGGCTCCTGATCTTCATTCCTACATCTGCCTCACGTGTGGGATCCAGTCTTGCTCTGGGAATCTGACATTGGCCTTCATCACTCCATCCCCTCACTCCTTGGCCCTGTTGGCCTCCTAGCACAGGCCACTTTTGATGTTTGTGACAAGATCCCTTTCTGATGCCAGCCCATTCCGGGTGGGTTCCTTCTGCCTGATTGGTGTGTCAGGTCACACCCACAGGCATCTCATAGCCAGGTACAATGAGTAGGGCCATTTCCAGAAGCTGGTAAGTTTGCTGTGGTGACTAATTGGGTTCTGTGCCAAGGGAGAGGTCAGAATTTTTTTTTTTTTTTTGTAGAGACAGAGTTTCACTTTATCGCCCTCGGTAGAGTGCCGTGGTGTCGCATAGCTCACAACAACCTCCAGCTCTTGGGCTTAGGTGATTCTTTTGCCTCAGCCCCCCAAGTAGCTGGGACTACAAGCGTCCGCCACAATGCCCGGCTATTTTTCTGTTTTACAGTTCGGCCGAGGCTGGGTTTGAACCCACCACCTTTGGTATATGGGGCCGGCGCCCTACTCGCTGAGCCACCGGCACCGCCCGAGAAGTCAGAATTAACAACGTTTCCTAGGTTTCAAGATTGGGTGGTGAAAGAATGATTAGGTCAATTTGGAGCATTGAACTTTGGTGGGATAACAGAGTAGAACTGTCCCTTAGGCAGGTGGAAGTATTGGGACTGAAGGTCACCAGAGAGGTCAGGTGAGGGTGGAAGGTTTAAAGGTACCCCTGTAAGGGCTGGAGGTGGTGGCTCATGCCTATAATCCTAGCACTCTGAGAGGCCAAGGCAGGTAGATTGCCTGAGCTCACAGGTTCGAGACCAGCCCAAGCAAGTGCAAAACCCCTTCTGTAAAAATAGCTGGGCGTTGTGGTGGGTGCCTATAGTCCCAGCTACTTGGGAGGCTGAGGCAAGAGAATCACTTAAGCCCAAGAGTTTGAGGTTGCCGTGAGCTATGACGCCATGGTATTATACCGAGGGTGACAAAGTGAGACTCTGTCTCAAAAAATAAAATAAAATAAAGATACCCATGTAGGTGTAAATGCTGAATCTGTGTAGAGAGAAAAGAGCATAAGACTGAGGATTAGGCATTTGGAAACATCTCTGTCAACCCACGTAGCCAAAATAAATCCCAGAAGATGGTCATTTTAACCAGATTCTCAGACTGTGTTCTCTCTGTAGTCCCAAATAGCATCTATGCTGGTCCTGTCGTAGAGAGAGTGTATAAAGTGGCAGACACAGCAGCTGGGCCTGAGTTGGTTTTTTGTGTGTTTTTTGTGTGTTTTGGGATTTATTGAGGGTACAAAGAACCAGATTACACTGATTTTATTTGTTAGGCAAATTTTCTCTATAATTGTGTCACACCCCAAGAGGTGTGTCACCCACCATTAACCTCCACCCCCTCCCTCCTTCCGTCTCCCGGCTCTCCCATTCCCCCAGCCCCCACTACATACTAGGTCATCAATTGTCCTCATATCAGAATTGACTACATTGGATTCTTGCTTTTCCATTCTTGTGATGCTTTACTAAGAACAATGCATTCCACCTCCATCCAGGTTAACACAAAAAATGTAAAGTCTCCATCTCTTTTAGTGACTGAATAGTATTCCATGGTATGCCTCTTCCACTGCTTGTTAATCCATTCTTAGTTTGGAGGGCATTTAGGTTGTTTCCATGGGCCTGAGTCTTTCTTTCACAACAGGCCTCAAATTTAGAATTTTGATGTTATTTCCAAACAGGATTATACCTATAGTCACAGAGGGGCCCCATCTTCTCCTTCATCCAATCTAGTAGCAGTGAGCACCAGGAGTTTCCCATGGACATCCAGCACTACGCCAGGAACGGGGGGGGGCCTCCCTCCTTTGGTCCCCCCCTCTTGTTTCTGCCCTTACTGGGACTCTCTCACAGGGAGGGATAGAAAGAGCTGTGGACTTAGAACCAAGACCCATAGATTTCAATTTCCTGTTTTCTAGCTGCAGTAGATCCAAAGGAACTGTCTATTCCCTTTTTTAGGGACTGCCGCTAACTCAGACCATAGGGGGAGCCACCATGTTTGTAAAACATGACACCACTGCTCTAGTCACCTGCTCCTGGCTGGAACAGGGATCTACTCCCAGACCAGTCATGGTGCTCTACTCCTCCTGCCAAAATTAATTGGTCCAGGGGGACACCTGACTCAAACTGCACCAATGTGTCTCTTCCCCAGGATTTTTGGATTCAAGTGTGAAAAGAATCAAATGTATTTCTGCACGTAAAATGTGAATCAACAGCAAGAAGGTAGCAGAAATCAATTAATACTTCCCTCCTGGAATCACTAAAAATGAAAATGGAGGTGGTTTTGAATGGGCATAAATGAATAAAAACAGAGGGAAACTGAGAAGAGACATAGCAAGATTTTGGAAGCTGGAAACCAATGATATCTGAGCTGGAAGACCTGAGAAAGCTGAATCCTGGTGGCTATGGGAAAAACTAAGAACCAACCCATTCATACCACAGATCACTCCAAAAGGCTAGGGGTTGGAGGCACCAGATGCCACCTGAAGTAAGCTTAAAAGTAGGCTTGAGAGCAGGAAGTCTGACTAAATGTCTTTTTAAGAAACAGTTAGACCCCTAATTCCTGTCCATTGCTCTTTACTGAGTGACCATCCCTGTTCCACTCTAGAAGTTTCTCAATGAATGGGCCCAGCCGGATCACTCTACAGTGGAGACCACAGTTGACAAACCCCACAGATGCACAGGGAGCTTCTGTTGCCACCCAGCTAGATTCATTTGCCCGCTGCCCAAGAGAAAGCCAATATGCCGAGGCAGCAGGATGTATAGCAGAGAGTTTATTCTGCCCAGTCCTAAGTAGGGAGATGGGAGAAATTCCTCAAATCTCCCTTCCCAAGATGGAGGAGAGAGGGTTTTTAAAGACAGTTTGGTGGGCAGAGGGTTAGGCAATCTGGGTCTGCTAAGAGGCTGGTTTTGGGGAGGAATCATTTTGGGTCAGTTACAGGAAAGCAGGACCTTTGGTGGAAGGTTCAAGATCAGTTGAGTCAGTTCTTTGGTCTGGGTGGGTCTGTGACTAGAATGCAGGACCTGAAAAATACCTTAAAAAACTACTCCAGGGTAAAGAAGTAGAGGGAACCGTGGTTATTACCAAGTACATGAGGGGACAGTGGCTGATGATTATTATTCTAGGTAAGCCTGCTCCTTCATTTCCAGTTCTCACCTTGCAGGAGTGGTTTCACTTCCTTCTGGCTTTTCTGCTCCCCACAGGAAAGTCACATGGCTTTATTTATTTAATTATTTTTTATTTGACACACACAAATACAAAGGGAAAAGACTGAACCAGGCCATAAAAGGTAGAGGAAGGGTATTTTCTTTTTTTTATTTAAGAGACAGAGTCTCATTCTGTCTCCCAAGCTGGAGTGCAGTGTGATCGTAGTGTTCCTCACTCTTAAACGTGTGCAGACAGAAGTCCCCAGGGTGGTGACTAAGTGAGAATGCAAGATCCCCCTATACAGCAGGCCTACAGAGCAGCACGTGCAGATCAGATCAGGTCAAGGGCCCCAGAGACATTTCTTCAAGACGATGTGTTTGAACATACCAAGAGGAGACTTATATCCTGCTTAGGTTTGGAGTTGAATTAGCAATAAGTACATAGGCAAAGGAAAAACAAAACACTTAATGACTCTGTAGATAACAGCAGACAGACTGTGCAGGAAAGGAAACATAATCCACTGGGATGACTAGGAGGTTGGGGTGGTGGCAGTAGGTGGGTAGATGTGCACCATGGGAAGTCAATTATCAGACTCCTTAAGAAGACAAGATACAGCATCCACAACTCTTCCATGGATGCCAGGAGCAATATCACCGGCTTTCTGATAAATTGCCCTTTTTTGCTTAGACTCCTCAGAGTCCTGCTCTGTTTCTTGAAATTGAAAGAATTGTAGCTATTACCTTAGCTACAATCATCTTACTTTCCATCTCTGGGCTGTGGGCCCCACACCCTACTCTTCATCTCCTCTCTCTGCCCCCTACTCTGGCTTCCCACCAGTATCTGCCACACCCATTTATAAAAATCAAACTTCCCTGGGCAGGGTGTGCCTTGACCCACATTGGTAGTGTTTCTGTGAAGGATGTTGAGAAACCCTGGATAGCAACTCCTGGGGTAAGAGCTATGGGGAGAACCAGAGCCCTAACTTTCTAGCCTTTAGATTTAATTCTACTGCTCTCTAATTTTTTTTTTTTTTTTTTTTTGAGACAGAACCTCCAGCTGTCGCCCTGGATAGAGTGCTGTGGCATCACAGCTCACAGCAACCTCCAACTCCTGGACTCAAGCGAGTCTCCTGCCTCTGCCTCCCAAGTAGCTGGGACTACAGGTGCCTGCCACAATGCCTGTATTTTTTGCAGTCATTGTTGTTTGGTGTGCCGGGCTGGATTGGAATCTGCCAGCTTATGTGTATGTGGCTGGTGCCAAGCCTGCTCCCCAATTTTTGACTTTCAGTTTTAATTGTCCACAGTTTAAATTCCAAGTTTGTTTTTTTAATAATTTATACCCCTCCTACATCTTAGACGAATATGAGTCAACCTTACAAATTAATGTAATATGGACAATTAAAAAATAAAGACAAAGGCCAGCACCTGTGGCTCAGTGAGTAGGGCGCTGGCCCCATATACCAAGGGTGGCGGGTTCAAACCCAGCCCCAGCCAAATTGCAACAACAACAAAAAAATAGCCGTGCATTGTGGTGGACACCTGTAGTCCCAACTACTGGGGAGGCTGAGGCAAGAGAATCATCTAAGCCCAGGAGTTGGAGGTTGCTGTGAGTTGTGATGCCACGGCACTCTACCAAGGGCGACAAAGTGAGACTCTGTCTCTAAAAGAATAAATAAATAAATAAATAAATACCAAAACTCAAATTAAAGAGAGAGGATGGAGCCTCTGGCTCAGTGAGGAGGGCGCCAGCCCCACATACCTAGGGTGGCAGGTTCAAACCCGGCCCCTGCCAAACTGCAACAAAAAAATAGCTGGGCATTGTGGGGGGCACCTGTAATCCCAGCTGCTCAGGAGGCTGAGGCAAGAGAATTGCCTAAGCTCAGGAGTCACTCAGAGGTTGCTGTGAGCTATGATGCCACAGCACTCTACCAAGGGCAACAAAGTAAGACTGTCTCAAAAAACACAAAAAAAGAGTTAGAGAAAGGAATTAAAAAAAAAAAACCTGTGATGAGAAATTGATGTCACGAAGTGCTAAATCTTGCTTCAAGTTTGTTGGTGGGAAGACAAAACAGAAATGGAGCTATTTGGGTGGCACCTATGGCTCATCAAGTAGGGTGCCAGCTCCATATACCAAAGGTAGCGAGTTCAAACCCAGCCTCGGCGGAACTGCAAAAACAGAAAAATAGCTGAGTGTTGTGGCTGGCGCCTGTAGTCCCAGCTACTCGGGAGGCTGAGGCAAGAGAATCGCCTAAGCCCAGGAGTTGGAGGTTGCTGTGAGCTGGTTGATGCCACGGCACTCTACCGAGGGCAATAAAGTGAGACTCTGTCTCTACAAAACAAACAAACAAAAAAAAGAAATGGAGTTATTCCACATTCAACAAATATTTATTTATTTATTTATTTCCTCCCCCTCAACAAATATTTATTGAGTACTGAACCAGTCAGCTTATGTTTGGCTGCATATACCAGAAAAAAAGCTAGACATATTCTATTTCTGAGGCAAAAGTAAAAGCAACGTAGTGAGAATAAGATGGAGTCTGTCAGGCTAGGGGAGACTTGGCACAGCTGGTCTGGTCTGATCAGGTCCTGCCTGACCTTCACCCCCCCCCCCATTCTTACTGTTATGTAAATTTAGCTCCCACCGTGAAGATGCCAGGCTTGAGTATTTTAGGTGGATTGATTTAGGAGATTAATTTTTGAACTGGAATTTGTATTGGTCACTGAATTATACTGATTATTATTTGGAGTAGGGGTTAATGTGGTCTTTGATTTGAACTTTTATGTATAAAACTGTGATTTTGGAAATGGAAGAACAAGACAGTCTTGAAGAGGCTATTCTCACTATTCTCCAGGATCCCAGCCTGCTGACAAATAAAGTTTGGTGGACCTAGCCCTGACTCTGCATATTGGCTGACCGTAACAGGCAGCCAGACCCTCTTCATCCGGTAAGGAAAGAAGTCTGCAAACTGGGAAATCAGGGTTAGTATGGAACCTTTCTCGGCATCAGGGACTCTAGTTCCCTGATTGTTCGGCAGGGTTCTTTAGCTCCACTTGTCACATTGGCATTCCAGGTAGAAGGAAAGATGACGAGAAGAAGGGTGTTTCCTTCTCTTTTAGGGAGACTTCCTGGAAGTCCCACGTAATACCTCCACTGACATTTTAATGGACTGTTCTTAATCATGTAGACACGCCTAGCTACAGAATTTGGGAAACATACTCTGTTCTCTGGGTGTGTCGCTACCTGAAATAGGATCGTGAATGAAGGCTGAAGTAGGCAGCTAGCAGCTAGTAGCTAGCAGCTTCTATAAAGAGCATTTGTTCTGCAGAAGCTGCTGTAGAAAAGACAAAGGTGAAGACACATTCCTTGCCCTAAAGGAATTCACAAGTCTTTATTAGTGAGGGCATTTCTCCGGCACCTGAGAAGAAAGTTCAGAGTTCATGTGCCCTAGAATAGCACCTTGCAATAGTGAGGGCATGAGGAAACAAGAACTCTCTTTCCTGATCAGTCTGTAAGAATGTTTAACTAGCAAGGCCTTTCTGGAACGCAGCTTAACAAAGCATACAAACATCACCTTTGACCTAGGAATTCTAGAATTCTCTACCAAAGAAATAATTACAGATACTAGCAAACTGTTTATACAAATACAAAAATTAAAAATGACCTTACTGGCCCTCAGTAACTTAAAATTCTCAGTCTCTGAGAATCCATTACAGCAAAGGGAATTGACAATAAACTCATATGATGGAATTCCATTCAGCCATTAACATCCACTGTAGTGGCTATTTTTCTTTTCCTTTCTCTCTCTCTCTCTTTTTTTTTCTTAAATTAGTTGGTTTTTGTTGTTGTTGTTGTTGTTGTTTTTAAGACAGAGTCTCAAGCTATTGCCCTGGGTGAATGCTGAGTAGCTGGGATTACAGGCACCACAATGCCTGGCTATTTTTGTGTTGCAGTTGTCATTGGTGTTTTAGCTGGTCTGGGCCAGGTTCAAACCAGCCAGTCTGGGTGTATGTGGCTGGCGCCCTACCGGCTGAATTATGGGTGCTGTCCTCTTTTGTTTTGTTTTGTTTTTTGAGACAGAGCCTCAAGCTGTCACTGGATAGAGTGCTGTGACATCACAGCTCACAGCAACCTTCAATTCCTTGGCTCAAGCGAGTCTCCTGCCTCTGCCTCCCAAGTAGCTGGGACTACAGGCGCCCGCCACAACGGCCGTCATTGGTTGCAGCCGTCATTGTTGTTTGGCAGGCCCGGGCTGGATTCGAACCCTCCAGCCTATTGAGCCACAGGCACCGAGCTTTTTGTTTTGTTTTTTGACAGAATCTTACTCTGTTGCCCTAGGACAGTGTTGTGGTGTCAGCCTAGCTCACAGCAACCTCAAACTCCTGGGTTCAAGCAATGCTCTTGCTGCAGCCTCCTGAGTAGCTGGGATTATAGGTACCTGCCATAACAACCAGCTACTTTTTCTATATATTTTTAGTAGAGATAGGGTCTCACTGTTGCTCAGGATGGTCTCAAACTCCTGACCTCGTATTCCCACCTCAGCTTTCCCGAGGGCTAGGATTACAGGAGAGAGCCCCCACACTTGGTTCCAGTATAATAGTTTTAAAGCAAATTGTGAGTGGATATATGAATAAGTGAATTTTTTTCTTTTTTCTTTTTTTTTTTTTTTTGAGACAGAGCCTCAAGCTGTCACCCTGGATAGAGTGCCATGGCATCCACAGCTCACAGCAACCGCCAACTCCTGGGCTCAAGCGAGTCTCCTGCCTCCGCCTCCCAAGTAGCTGGGACTACAGGCGCCCGCCACAACACCCGGCCATTTTTTGGTTGCAGCCAACATTGTTGTTTGGCGGGCCCGGGCTGGATTTGAACCCGCCAGCTCAGGTGTACGTGGCTGGTGCCTTAGCCCGTTGAGCCACAGGCGCCAAGCCTGAATTTTTTTCTTAATATAGAGTAAACTGTTTCAGTTAAGTTTTGAGCAATACCATTTTTTATGGTTGAGTAGTACTCCATGGCATACAAATATCACATTTTATTAATCCACTCATGTATTGATGGACATTTGGGTTGTTTCCCACATTCTTGCAACTATGGATTGTGCTGCTATAAATCTTCAAGTGCAAGTGTCTTTATGATAAGATGTCTTCTTTTTCCTTTGTGTAAATACCTAGTAGTGGAATTGCTGGATCAAATGGTAGGCCTACTTTTAGTTCTTTGAGGAATCTCCATACTACTTTCCATAGAGATTGTACTAGTCTGCAGTTCCACGAACAATGTATAAGTGTTCCTTTCTCTCTGCATCCATACCAGCACTTGTTTGGGGACTTTTGATAAGAGCAATCATCACTGGCTTTAGGTAATATCTTATTATGGTTTTGATTTACATTTCTCTAATGATTTGAGATGTTCACAATTTTTTCATGCAATTGTTGTCCATCAGACTGTCTTCCTTTGAAACTTTTCATTGGCCCACTTTTTAATGGGCTTATTTGATTTTTTTCCTGCTGATTGGCTTGAGTTCTTTGTAGATTCTGGTTAACAGCCCTTTATTGGATGCATACAAATATTTTCTCTCATGCAGTGTGTTGTCTATTTACTTTATTGATCGTGTCCTTGGCTATGTAGGAACTTCTAAATTTGATCAGGTCCCACTTGTTTGTTTTTGTATTACACAAACCTTTGAGATCATAAGACCTTGGAATAGTGATAGACTGAAACTGAACAAATGGAAAACCTAATAATAATTTGGCATGTTCCAAGTGTGATCTATACTTAATTATTGAATATTTTTTTTTTTTTTAGAGACAGAGTGTCACTTTATCACCCTCGGTAGAGTGCTGTTGCGTCACAGCTCACAGCAACCTCCAACTCCTGGGCTTAGGTGATTCTCTTGCCTCAGCCTCCCGAGTAGCTGGGAGTATAGGCCCCCGCCACAATGCCCGGCTATTTTTTTGTTGTAATTTGGCCAGGGCTGGGTTTGAACTCACCACCTTCAGTATATGAGGCCAGCACCCTACCCACTGAGCCACAGGTGCCGCCCATTAATTATTGAACTTTTATTGTATTATAAAAATTTGAAGAAATTTTCAAGAAAAAAAACAAATTTGATTCAAGTTTTACCACTCAGAGATAATTTACTGTCTACATTTAACAACCACCATTCCATGTTTCTATGTGCAAATGTACAGATAAGATTGGGAAAGAAATAAAGTGTGTTTATATATATATATATATATATGGGGGGGGTGGAAAGAGAGACTTTCAGGGGTGGAAGTACCCATAATAGCATTGCAAAAGATAAAATTATATTTTCTTTAAGAACAAAAGTGTATCATTTAATGGGAGGAAAAGCTGAAGGAGTTCTAGAACTTCAAAAAATAATGCTTGGGCTGGGCCTGGTGACTCACACCTATAATTCCAGCACTTGGGAAGCCAAGGCAGGTGGATTGCCTGAGCTCACAGTTTTAAGACCAGCCTGAGCCAGAGCGAGACCTAGTCTCTAAAAAAAAAAAAAAAAATAGCCAGGCATTGTGGCAGATGCCTGTAGGCCCAACGACTTGGGAGGCTAAGGCAAGAGAATCACTTGAGCCCAGGAGTTTGAGGTTGCTGTGAGCTATGACACCACACCACTCTACCAAGGGTGACAAAGTGAGACTCTGTCTCAAAAAATATAATAATAATAATGCTTGGTAACAGGAAGTACAGCTTATTAAAAATAGCCCTTTATTGTTTATTTATTTATTTATTTTGAGATGAGTCTAACTTTCTTGCCCCTGGTAGAGTGCTCAAACTCACACCAACCTCAAACTCTTGGGCTCAAGTGATCCTCTTGCCTCAGCCTCCCAAGTAGTTGGGACTACAGGCACCCGCCACAATGTCCGGCTAGTTTTTAGAGAAGGGGTCTCCCTCTTGCTCAGGTAGGTCTTGAACTTGTGACCTCAAGTGATCCACCAGCCTCAGCCTCCCAGAGTGCTGAGATTACAGGCATGAATCACTGTACCCAGCCCAAAAAGAGCCCTTTAAATTAAGGAAAAGGATAACATTAGGAGTTTTGAGTAATTTTATGGATTTATTTTTTGAGACAGAGTCTCACTCTATCTTCTTGGGTACAGTGCCATGGCATCATCATGGCTTACAGCAACCTCTAACTCTTGAGCTCAAGTGATCCTCTTGCCTCAGCCTTCTGAGTAGCTGAGACTACAGTTGTCTCCCATGACACCTGGCTAGTTTTTCTATTTTTAGTAGAGACAGGATCTTGCTCTTGCTCAGGCTGGTCTTGAACTCCTGAGTTCAAGTAATCCACCTGCCTCAGCCTCCCAGAGTACTAGAATTATAGGTGTGAGCCACCGCACCTGGCCTTGGGTCATTTTTAGAACTATATATTTCAACTTTAGCCAATATCTATTGACTTCTGGCCAAGAACATGAGGAAATTAACAAATATACTTTCTCCTATTTACTCTCCCCTTATCTCCTTCTAATTTTATTGGTTGTATTATTTTCATACAGGAAAGGTTAATAATATTTACATTTCATTCTTTTTTTTTTTTTAGAGACGGAGTCTCACCTTGTCACCCTAGGTAGAGTGCTGTGATGTCACAGCTCACAGCAACCTCCAACTCCTGGGCTTAGGTGATTTCTTGCCTCAGCCTCCCAAGAGGCTGGGACTACAGGCACCTGCCACAACCCCCAGCTATTTTTTTATTGCAGTTTGGCCAGGGCCAGGTTCGAACCCACCACCCTCAGTATATGGGGCCGGTGCCCTATTCCCTGAGCCACAGGCACCTCCCTACATTCAGATCTTTTACCACAATCCCACAGTTGTCTGGTTGAGTCTATGTGTGAACGAATCTGGTGCTCATTGTTCCTTTATCATGACCTCTCCATTCTTGTTTTCAGAGTCATCTCTTCACTGTAGGATTTCATTATGGAGTAGTCTTTTTTCATAAAGGTTTCATGAGTTCTTGCATGCTTCCAAGAGTCTTTGTCTTACCACAGGGGGAAAAAAAAAGAATCTTTGCTTATATATTTAAAAGGCAAATTGGGTAAATAATTGTTGGGTCATTCTTTCTCTCTAATAAATCTTTGAGGGAAAGGCGTTGCTTTGTCATTTTCTTTTTAAGATAGGGCTTTGGGCTCTGTCACCCAGTGGAATGCAGGGACACAATCATAGCCCACTGCAACCTCCAACTCTGTGCTCCAAGGAGCCTCCTGCCTCAGCCACTGAGTTGCTGGGACTGCAGTTGGCTGTCACCTTTACCAGCTAATTTTTCTACTTTTTTAGAGACATGGGTCTTACTATGTTGCCCAAGGGTCTCAAACTCTTGGTCTCAAGAGACCCTCCTACTAGGGTTATAGGCATTAAACTGCCTGCTTCCTTGTCTTCTGATGTAGATTGTGTTGTTTTGAGGTAAGTCTAAAGCTAATTGATATTGACTCCTAACATGTGACTTACCTCTTTTGCCTGGATACACTTAAGATTCTTCAGCTATGAAATTCAGCAACTTCATCAACATACACCTTAATTAGCATATTATTTAGAATATAAATGAAGACAGAAACCCAAGATAGAAGTGACTTTAAAAGATAGAAATGGAGGGCGGCACCTGTAGCTCAGTGAGCAGGGCACCGGCCCCATATACCAAGGGTGGCATGTTCAAACCCAGCCCTGGCCAAACTGCAACAAAAAAATCACTGGGCGTTGTGGCGGGTGCCTGTAGTCCCAGCTACTCAGGAGGCTGAGGCAAGAGACTTGCTAAGGCCCAGGAGTTGGAGGGTGCTGTGAGGCCATGGCACTCTACCGAGGCAACAAAGTGAGACTATGTCTCTAAAAAAAAAAAAAAGATAGAAATGTGTTTGTTTTTTATTTAACAACATAAATAATATAGCATCGGTGCTCTAATGAAATCATGAGGGGCTCAGGCCCTTTTTATCCTGTTTCACCATTCCTAGGGTGTTGTTGTTGCCCACATAGACCAAGATGCATATTCTAGCTAATAGAAAAAGGGAATGGGAAGAGCACATTTCTTCCATTTAAGTATACACCCAGAAGTTGCACATATTAATCTCTTACTCACATCCCACTGGACTGTCTTGGTCACATAACACCACCGAACTGCAAGGGATGCTGGGTAATAGTCTTTATTTTGGGTAATCATATCTCCAGCTAAAAATATTCACTATTACAGAAGAAGGGAGAACAAATACTGGGGAAACACTAGAAATCCTTGCCATGATCGCTCAGTATCAGTTTTTTCCTAGTATATGGCTGATTCTTTTTTTTTTGGAGTTTTTGGCTGGGGCTGGGTTTGAACCCGCCACCTCCGGCATATGGGGCCAGCGCCCTACTCCTTTGAGCCACAGGAGCCACCCATGGCTGATTCTTTTAATCTGTAGATTCAAATTTGTATTTCTGGAAAAATTTTTTTCTATAACATTTATGAATATTTTTTCTGTTCCATTGACTGTGTTTTCTACTTTAGGAACATCAAGTATACATCTTTTGTATAGTCAAGCATTGCTTCTCAATGGGGATACATGTGTCATGAGGTGATTTTGTCATTGTGCAAGCAATATGGAGGGTATTTATACAAACCTAGATATTATAGCCTACTATACACCGTGGCTATCTGATATAGCTTCTTTCTTCTAGACTACAAACCCCTACAGCATGTTATTGTACTGAACATGGTAGGGAATTACAACACAATAGTGAGTTCTTGTATATTTAAAAATAGAAAAGTTTGGCTGGCACAGTGGCTCATGCCTATAATCCCAGTACTTGGGAGGCCAAGGTGGGTGGATTGCATGAACTCACAGGTGCAAGACCAGCCTGAGCCAGAGAGAGACCCCTATCTCTAAAAACTAGCTGGACGTTGTGGTGGGTGTCTATAGTCCCAGCTACTCAGGAGTCTGAGACAAGAAGATTGCTTGAACCCAAGAGTTTGCGGTTGCTATGATCTATGACACCACGGCACTCTACCAAGGATGACAAAGTGAGAGTTTGTCTCAAAAAAAAA
Source organism: Arctocebus calabarensis (assembly GCA_963573935.1). Lineage (NCBI taxonomy): Eukaryota > Metazoa > Chordata > Mammalia > Primates > Lorisidae > Arctocebus > Arctocebus calabarensis. Next base: position 8,362 of record CAUYON010200150.1, on the reverse strand, counting down.
AAAATTCTTTCTTCAATAATAAATTAACCTTAGCTGATTATAACATTATAAACTTAAAAAAATTATCTTGGGCGGCGCCTGAGGCTCAAAGGAGTAGGGCCCAACAACAACAATTACAACAACAAAAAAAGCTGGCATTGTGGCAGGTGCCTGTAGTCCCAGCTTTACTAAAGAGGCTGAGCCAAGAGAATCGCTTAAGCCCAAGAGTTTGAGGTTGCTGTGAGCTGTGAGCCACAATACTCTACCAAGTGCAACATAGTAAGACTCTGTCTCAAAAAAATATATATATATATAAAATGTGTATATATATAATGTATATACATATACTATATATATATATATATATATATATATATAAACTAAGATACAAACACATTAACCTAGGTCTGCACAGAGTCAAGATCATCAATATCACTGTCGTTCAGCTCAACATCTTTTTTTTGCAGTGTTTGGCCAGGGCTGGGTTTGAACCCGCCACCTCCAGTATATGGGGCCGGTGCCCTACTCCTTGACCCACAGACGCTGCACTCACCTCCACATCTTGTCCCAGGTGATAGGAATTTTTTGGGTCCATTATAATCTTATGGGATCACCATCAAATATGTGGTTCATTATTGACCAAAACATCATTATGTAGCACATGACTATACTTCTATCATTTTCATCTTTCATTGTCTATGTATTCTTCTCAGTCATGGAGGATTATTTGCTGCACTGTTTCCCAAACTAATCCCTCTTTTTTTTTTTTTTTTTTGAGACAGAGCCTCAATCTGCCACCCTGGGTAGAGTGCTGTGGCATCACAGCTCACAGCAACCTCCAACTCCTGGGCTCAAGCGAGTCTCCTTTTGCCTCCCAAGTAGCTGGGATCACAGGCGCCCGCCACAACACCTGGCCATTTTCTGGTTGCAGCCGTCATTGTTGTTTGGCGGCCTGGGCTGGATTCGAACCCGCCAGCTCAGGTGTACGTGGCTGGCGCCTTAGCCCATTGAGCCACAGGCGCAGAGCCAGTAATCCCTCTTCTAATGTATGTTTTTCATTTGCTTCTGGCTTACCTATCTCTTTTTAGGTGGTGGTGGTGTCCTTGTACATTTTGTGGGGCTGTAACAAAATACCTGAGACTGACTAATTTACAAAGAACAAGAATTTATTGGGTTATGGTGGCAGCACCTGTGGCTCAGAGGAGTAGGGCACTGGCCCCATATGCTGGAGGTGGCGGGTTCAAACCCAGCCCCGGCCAAAAACTGCAAAAAAATAATAATAATAAATAAAATAAAATACAAAGAATTCATTGGGTTATGATTTTGGCATCTGCTGAGCATCCAGTGAGGACTTTCTTACCACATCTGGGGCAAGTGAGGGCAAGAGAGGGTAGGGGGTGTGTAAGAGGGCTGAATGCTTCCTTTTGTGAGAAGCCCATTCCCATGATAACAATATTAATCCATTCATGAGGGTAGAACCTAATCACCTCTTAAAGATCGCATCTCTCAACAATTATTGTATTGGGGATCAATGCACGAACTTTTTTTTTGAGACAGAGTCTAGCTCTGTCACTTGGGCTAGAGTGCTCTGGCCTAGGACTAGCTCACAGCAACATCCAGCTCGTTTCACTAGAAGCCCATAGCAAAACATGCCTAGCTAATTTTTCTTTTTCTTTTCCTTTCTTTCTTTCTTTCTTTTTTTTTTTTTTTGAGACAGAGCCTCAAGCTGTCACCCTGAATAGAATGCTGTGGCATCATAGCTCACAGCACCCTCTAATTCCTGGCTCAAGCGAGTCTCTTGCCTCTGCCTCCCATGTAGCTAGGACTACAGGCGCCCACCACAATGCCCAGCCATTTTCTTTCGGTTGTAGCCATCATTGTTGTTTGGCGGGCCCGGGCTGGATTCGAAACTGCCAGCTCAGGTGTACGTGGCTGGCGCCTTAGCCTGTTGAGCCACAGGCACCAAGCCTTTTTTTTTTTTTTTTTGTGAGACAGAGCTGTTGCCCTGGGTAGAGTGTGATGGCATCATAGCTCATAGCAACCTCCAACTTGGGCTCAAGTGATCCTCTTGCTTCAGTTTTTCTATTTATTTATTTATTTATTTTTGAGACAAAGTCTTACTATGTTCCCCTCAGTAGAGTGCTGTGGTGTCCACAGCTTATCTCAAACTCTTGGGCTTAAGTGATTCTCTTGCCTTAGCCTCCCAAGCGGCTGGGACTACAGGCGCCCGCCACAATGCCCAGCTTTTTTTTTGCTGTTGTTGTTGTTGCAGTTGTCATTGTTTAGCTGGCCTGGGCTGGGTTCAAACCGGCCAGCCTCGGTGTATGTGGCTTGTGCCATAATCACTGTGCTACAAGCGTGAAGCCAGTTTTTCTATTTTTAGTAGAAACAGGTCTTGATTTTGCTTACACTGATCTGGAACTCGTGAGCTCAAGCAATCCACTTGCCTTGGCCTCCTAGAGTGCTAGGATTACAGGTGTGAGCCAATGTGCCTGGCCCTAATTTTTCTATTTTTAATAGAGACAAAGTCTTGCTTTGCCCAGGCTGGTCTTGAATTTCTAAGCGTAAGCAATCTTCCCACTTCAGCCTCCCAGAATGCTAGGATCACAGGCATGAGCCAACACATGAACTTCGGAGGACACATTCAAAACTTAGCAGGTAGGGACCACTTATGATCTAGGAACAGAGTGAAGGAAGGGGGTTAAGTGTTCCACCATTCGGGGGACAGATTTAATCTCTTGCCCCCATGGTTAACATTTTGGTATCCTTCCAGACACATTTATACATGATTTTTCCTCACAAAGGAAGATTACCATATACATACTATTTTATAATCTGCTTTCTTCATGTCATAAATCCCAAACATGTTTTTATGTCATTAAATACACTTCTCCCCATTATTTAAGTAGTTACATAGCATTCCATTGGCATAATATATCACATTTTTGTTTAATCTAATTCCCTATTTGTGGACATTTATATTGTTTCTATTAATTTACTATTATAATCAAATCCATGCACAATTTTAAATCCCTTATTTTGACTTTTTTTTGAGACAGAGCCTCAAGCTGTCACCCTGGATAGAGTGCTGTGACATCACAGCTCACAGCAACTTCCAATTCCTGGGCTCAAGTGAGTCTCTTGCCTCTGCCTCCCAAGTAGCTGGGCCTACAGGCGCCTGCCACAACGCCCAGCCATTTTTTGGTTGCAGACATCATTGCTGTTTGGTGGACCCAGGCTGGATTTGAACCTGCCAGCTCAGGTGTACGTGCCTGGCGCCTTAGGCCACAGGTGCCAAGCCCCTTATTTTGACTCTTTAAGCCTACAGCTAACGTTATAAGTTGTAGATGGAGAATCTCAAAGATTCTCTCTCTTTATTCTTTTCTTTTCTTTTTTTTGAGACAGAGTCTTACTTTGTCACCCTCGGTAGAGTGCTGTGGTGTCTCAGATCACAGCAAGTTTAAACTCTTGGGCTCTGCTCAGCACCTGTAGCTCAAGCAGCTAGAGTGCCAGCCACATACACCAGAGCTGGCAGGTTCTAATCCAGCCCCAACCCACCAAGCAACAATGACAACTGCAACAAAAAATAGCTGGGCGTTGTGGCAAGCACCTGTAGTCCCACCTACTAGGGAGGCTGAGTCAAGAGAATCACTTAAGCCCGAGTTTGAGGTTGCTGTGAGCTGTGACGCCACAACACTCTACCAAGGGTGACAGCTTGGGACTGTCTCAAAAACAAAAACAAAAACTCTTGGGCTGGGCAGTGCCTGTGGCTCAGTTAGTAAGGTGCCAGCCCCATTTACCGAGGGTGGCGGGTTTAAACCCAGCCCTGGCCAAACTGCAACAACAACAAAAAAAATAATGGGGCGTTGTGGTGGGCACCTGTAGTCCCAGCTACTCGGGAGGCTGAGGCAGGAACCCAGGCCTAAGCCCAGGAGTTGGAGGTTGCTGTAAGCTGTGTGACACCACGGCACTCTACTGAGGGCGATAAAATGAGAGTCTGTCTCTACAAAACAGAACAACAAAAAAAAAACTCTTGGGCTTAAGCGAATCTCTTGCCTAGGCCTCCCAAGTACCTGGGACTACAGGTGCCTACCACAAAGCATGGCTATTTTTAGAGATGGGTCTCACTCTGGCTCAGACTGTTCTGGAACCCGTGAGCTCAGGCAATCCACCCGCCTGGGCCTCCCAAAGTGCTAGGATTACAAGTGTGAGCCATCGCACCTGGCTCTCTCTTTTTTCTGTATTGAGATATAATGCACATATCATGAAAATCCATTCTGTTAAATGTGTACAATTCAGTGGCTTTTAGTATATTTAGAGTTGTGCAACTATCCAATTCCAGAACATTTTCATCAGCCCCCTCAAAAATCACACATCCATTAGCAGTCACTCCCCATTCCTCTCTCCTCTCAGGCCCTAGCAACCACTAGTTGGTATGTTTTTGCCTATTCTGAGCATTTCGTATAAAAGGAGTCATATAATATGCAGTCCTTTTTTAAAATTTATTTATTGTTTTTTGCAGTTTTTTTGGCTGGGGCCGGGTTTGAACCTGCCACCTCTGATATATGGGGCCAGTGCCCTACTCCTGGAGCCACAGGTACTGCCCTATACAGTCCTTTCTAACTGGCTTATTTTACTTACCTTAATTTCAAGGCTTACTCATGTTGTAGCAGGTATCAGTATTTCAATTCTTTTAATGACCAAATAATATTCCACATCCATTCATTAGTTGATGGACATTTGGTTTGTTTCTATCTTTTTATTTATTTATTTATTGCAGTTTTTGGCCGGGCTGGGTTTGAACCCACCACCTCTGGCATATGGGGCTGGTGCCCTACTCCTCTGAGTCATAGGCACCACCCTGTTTCTATCTTTTTTTAAAAATTATTTATTTTATTTTATTTTATTTTTTTGGAGACAGAGTCTCACTTTGTCACCCTTGGTAGCATGCAGCTCATGGCATCACAGCTCAGAGCAACCTCAAACTCTTAGACTTAAGCAATTCTCTTGCCTTAGCCTCCTGAGTAGCTGGGACTACAAGCGCCCACCACAATGCCGGGTGGGCATTGCTTCAGCAAGCCTGTTGTTTTCAGCAGGCTGGGGCTGGGTTCGAACCCACCAGCCCTGGTGCATGTGGCCAGCACCCTACCAACTAATCTACGGCACCTCTAAAAATAGTTTTTTTAAGTGTATATATTTATGGTATACAACAGGATATTTTGAAATACATACACATTGTAGAATGACTAAATTGAGTAAGTTAATATATACGTTACTTCATATACTTTTTTAATAGTGAGAACACTTATCTACTCTCCCAGAAATTTCCAAGATTATTTCATTTTTTTAAGACTAGTCAAGTGTCATGAAGAGAAGTGTGAAGCGTAGAACAAGGTGTGCCATTTTAACTGAATGTTAACAATCAATTGATCCTTACCTATTCTCAATCAATTGCAGTAACTCACTACCTGTGTCCTTATGTTACACAATATTTACAGGGCTATTATTTTTGAAACTGCTATGAGCATTTGTGTACAGTATTGCATGAAGACATACTTTGAATACTCTTGGGAATATACTTAGCGTGGGATTGCTGGGTCCTGTGATAGGGCAGAGTTACTCTTAACTGCTGTGTGTCTAATTCCACATGGCATCACTGACCCTTTAAGGGTCTGTGTCTGCAAGTCAAGAGCTTTTCAGACTTAGTTCCTTCAGAGCCTGAGTCCCCAGTTTCCTGCTTGGGCTGGTTGTCACTGGCTTTTAGGGACGGGGGAAGGGGCCTCTGGTCTAATAATCCAGTAGTCAGCTGTGTTCACCCTGCGCCACATCCCCACCTTGTGCGGTATCTGGTGCCTCCAAGTAGTCTACGGAGGGGTCACACTTGACCTTCCTCCACTCTGCTACCTCAGTTGCCTTTCTCAGCTACAGCTGTCTCCTGATTCCTGTGGGGGCAGGCCTTTTTCTATTCCTTCACTGGCATTTCAGTAGGGTTTTGAGGGGGAGAGGATATAAATACCAACCTTGTTTAACTGGAAGCTGCACTAATTACAAAAAAGTCTTCCTGATCATTGCTCTTCTTTGAAAGACACCAGCTATTTGTTAAAAATTAGTTTAAAGAAAGATGAGGCGAGTGACCTGGAATAGAGCAGTTTTAAGTTGGCTTTTTTTCTTTAAACAATCTATCAAACACATCTTCTTCTCTGTCTGGGGCTATATCCCCCCACACACCCCCAGTATTTAACTTTTTTTTTTTCCTTTAGAGACAGACAGGTCTTGTCAGCCAGTGTGTAGCCATGAGATCATAGCTCACTGCAGCTTCAGACTCCTCAACTTATCCTCCCATCTCAGTCTCCTGACTACAGGCTCATGCCACCATGCTTAGCTAATTTTTCTATTTTTTGTGTAGGTGGAAGTTTATTCTTGCTCAGGCTGATCTGGAACTCCTGCCCTCAAGCAATCCCTTTCACCTCAGTCTCCCAAATCTCAGGATTATAGGCCTGAGACACCCTTCCCCCAGGGTTTTTTTTTTCAGTTTTTGGCTGGGGCTGGGTTTGAACCCACCACCCCCTTTGAGCTACAAGCGCTGCCCCCTTTTTTTTTTCTTTTTAGAGACAGAGCCTTAAGTTATTGCCCTAGGTAGAGTGCCTTGGCATCACAGCTCACAACAACCTCCAACTCCTGGGCTCAAGCGATTCTCCTGCCTCCGCCTAAGCAGCTGGGACTACAGGTGGCCGCCACCATGCCCGGCTATTTTTTTTTTTTTTTGAGACAGAGCCTCAAGCTATCACCCTGAATAGAGCGCTGTGGCATTACAGCTCACAGCAACCTCCAATTCCTGGGCTCAAGTGAGTCTCCTGCCTCTGCCTTCCAAATAGCTGGGACTACAGGCGCCCGCCACAACGCCCGGTCAATTTGTGGTTGCAGCCGTCATTGTTGTTTGGCAGGTCCGGGCTGGATTCAAACCCGCCAGCTCAGGCGTACATGGCTGGTGCCTTAGCCCCTTGAGCCACAGGCGCCAAGCCCTGGCTATTTTTTTATTTTGGTTGCAGCCTTCATTGTTGTTTGTCGGTGCTGGATTCGAACCCTCCAGCTCAGGTGTATGTGGCTGGCGACTTAGCCTCTTGAGCCACAGGTGCCGAGCCTGTTTTTTTTTTTTTTTTTTAAAGACAAAGTCTCACTTTGTCAAACTCTGCAGGTAGAGTGCAGTGGTGTCACAGCTCACAGCAACTTCATACTTTTGGTCTGAAGTGATTCTCTTGTCTCAGCCTCTCAAGTAGCTGGGACTACAGATATCCACCCCAATGCCCAGCTATTTTTAGAGACAGGGTCTCACTATAGCTCAGGCTGGTCTTGAAACTGTGAGCTCAGGCAATCCACCTGCCTCAGCCTCCCAGGGTGTTGGGATTACAGGTGTGAACCACTTTATTTTTGTTTTTGAGACAGAGGAGTCTCACTCTATTGCCTGGGCTACAGTATAGTGGCACTATCATAGCTCACTGCAACCTCAAACTCCTAGACTCAAGCAATCTTCCTGCCTCAGCCTCCCAAGCAGCTGGGACTGCAGGTACCTGTCACTACACCTGGCTAATTTTTTCTATTTTTTTGTATTCAGGTTCTTGCTGTGTTGCTCAGGCTGGTCTCAAACTCCCAGCCTTAAACAGTTCTCCCACCTCCCAAAGTGCTAGGATTACAGGCATGAGCCACTGTGACCTGCCCAAACTTCTAAACTTTTTTGTTTTTTCTTTTTTTTGAGATAGAGTCACAAGTTTTAGCCCTGGGTAGAGTGCCGTGGCATCATAGCTCACAGCTCACAGCAACCTCAAACTCTTGGGCTTAAGTGATTCTCTTGCCTCAGCCTCCTAAGTAGCTGGGACTACAGGTGCCTGCCACAACACCCTGCTTTTGTTGTTGTTATTGTCATTGTTATTTAGCAGGTTCAGGCCAGGTTTGAACCCGCCAGCCCCAGTGCGTGTGGCTGGCACCCTAACTACTGAGCTATGGGTGCCAAGCCCTGCCTAAACTTCTTGAAAACAATTCACAAGTTCAGCTTCTCCTTTCCTTAGGTTGGCAAGATCATGTCTCCGATATCTGGGGGCATGCCTGACTTACCATGTGCTATATGCAATGCACATCCAAGTTATGTGATGGCTGTTTAACTATATACAAATAATAAAAAAGGAACTAATATCCAACACATATTTATACCATTTGGGACTGTTAGCAAGACTATTTCCCACTTGATTTTTTTTTTTTTTTTTTTTGAGACAGAGCCTCAAGCTGTCACCCTGGATAGAGTGCTATGGCATCGCAGCTCACAGCAACCTCCAATTCCTGGGCTCAAGCGAGTCTCTTGCCTCTGCCTCCCAAGTCGCTGGGACCACAG